>NIVC01000118.1:180000-210000 GCA_002269645.1 Macrostomum lignano
GCCAATCGACTTTAGCATTTCAGAGGACACGAAAGAGTCGTCCCGAGTCTATAATGTAAGTGTTTATAAGCAAAACTGCAAACTGCATGAATGGGTCGCTTTTCACAGCTTTACGAGCTAAATTTATTTCGTTGAGGACAGTAAACTTGATATACTAATGAGCTCAGAACTTCACATTGTCCAAATCGTTTGAGTTGTGGGTTGGCAAAAATTACTTAGCAAGTCCTGGCTTGTAAAAGATTCTGTCATTCCAGAGCATAAAAATTTTAGGTTATTAAGCGCCCCTAACTAATTGAGGTGCAGTCAAGGACCACTAGAAGTTACCGTTGTACGTACATCGTACGTAACAGTCGTAAATATTGTAAAATATTTTGAAGGCCAGCTTTGCATTGCTCACAACTCTGTATCTCAGTTGCACTCAAAATTACAACGGTAACTTCTTAGTGGTCCTTGGTTGCAACTTAGCCGTCTAGCGCGGCACTCTCGCTTGTATATGCTAGCGGCCCAGGCTCGATTCTAAGTGCAGTCGCCATAATATGGGGCTAAATTGTAATCTCAGCTTGTCTCTGCTCGTGCAATTAACGGCCTTCAAGGTTAAATAAAGTTAGGGCCGCTGTACACTCCTGTGTGAGTGTGTGCCTGTGCGTATGACTGCGTACGTATCCGCGCGCTTGTGTGTCTGCTCTCAGGAGAGTCGGCGGAATGGGCAGTTGTGTAATGCCTGTCGCCGGTTGTGTGACAATGTCGCCTAAAGTGCACACAGCTCCCTGGCTATAAAAATGCACCAATTAAATAAACTTATAACCCTAACCTCCGCAGTTCCGCATCCACGATCCTGATTACGACGGTCAGAACCGGGCCAATCGTCGTTTTGAAATCCGAGGCGACGGCGCATCGAAATTCCAAGTTGACTACGACCGCAACAACAGCTATTCGCTCACTACTACGGATAAGTTTGATCGCGAGACCAAAGACACTTTCAGTTTTAGCCTTGTCGTCCAGGACATTGATGCAACTCATGATGGAGCCGTCATCCACCAGGCTGAGACCAACGTCTCCATTCGAATTCTCGACGCCAATGACTGCTATCCGAGGTTTCTGATTAATCTAAGTGATCCACAGGCAGTTGCTGGTTGCAGTTCACAAGGCTTGCCTGAATGGCTACCGCCAGTCACCGTGCTAGAAAATGCCACTATCGGCTCGATAGTGACAAAAGTCGCTGCCATTGACGGCGACTTGGGCCTGAACGGTACTGTGACGTACAGGCTGCGTGGCTCGCCGACCTTTCGTGTGGACGGCTCCGGTCAGGTGCTGCTCAACCGTCAACTTGACGCAGACATGCCGCATGGTCAAAGCTCGTTCACTCTGGAGCTGCTGGCGGTGGATAGCGGAACGGTGCGACGGCTAACGGGCACAGCCAGCCTGATTGTCCGCTTGGCCGACGTAAACGACAACTTTCCAGAGTTTGTGCACACGCAGCCACTGAGGCTCAACGTCAGCTGCGACCGAGCTTTGACAGGTAATTGCCTGACGACTGCTGATGACGTTGCGGCCAACGATGCTGACGCCGTCGCTGAGCACCGTCAAATGGGCTACCGGCTAGTAGACCGGGGTTCGAGCTCGCAGTTGCACACCTTCCAAATCGATTCGAATTCCGGCGACGTGTGCCTGAATTCCACGCCGAAATTGTGCACCGCCGGTGTCTACCGATTTCAGCTGGAGGTCTTCGACAAGGACAGGCCGCGCGGCCGCGTCAGTCGGAAGCTGGTGATCGTCACTTTCGAGGGCGGCGGTCGGCGACCGGGCAGTTCAGTCGCTGCTAATGACAACCGGTGGCTGTCAGGCCACGGCAACGATCCGACACTGTCGGCCGGAGGTGGCGCCGCTGACGGCGAGAATTTCAACGGGAGCGAAAGAGATGCCAAGCCGGCAGTGCTGGCTTCGGTGCTAATCGTGTTCCTGGTGGCTCTGGTGGGCCTGACCACTTTGGTGGTGATTATTCTGCTGCGCTGGTGCGCGGGTCACCGTCATAAAAGTGCACCTAGTGAGTGACGCCTCAACGATAAGAGCTCTTGGTTGTGGGAGCATATCGTCGAAGGCTTTGCGCCAGGGTGTCCAAAACAGTCGTACTTTTATATTCTGTTCCAACAAGAGCGGAAATTGTAATGAGGAGCCAAAATAGAAAATAGGATTATATCTGAGCATTCGGGTATTACAGGTAGTAATGTTGGAAACTTCTGAAGCCTATAACTTCAAAAAGCTAAATATTGACGCTTATAAAAGCTCTATTTAAATGGGTCTTTCAACACTGTGGAGTTTGACTATATAAACTTTAACTTTCGAATTTATGAAAGCCTAAAGCCTGAAGCTTACGCAATGAAAAATTAGTTTTTCTGTTAATTTTTTTAGTATCAAAAGTCCTAGAAGAAGCATGCCTTATACTCGTACTATAGTATTGCCATCGATTTTTTCCTTTTTTCGTGAATCTGCCTTTTGTAAGCTGCCTGATCAGTTGTGGTCTTTTTCCAATGCACTCGGTCTCAAGTCACACCGAGCGAGAGGAAGAGAGAGAAGTGGAAAAAATGAGCAATTCTTGCGGTAAGTAAAAGAAGGATTTTCTGAATAATGCTCATCTGAGCAGCTGTAGCTAACGGCTGAGCTCACGACTGAGCACATTAATCCAAGACTGACTATGCGGAATGCTGCATTGGATAGTCAGGGGGCCTTGATTCAGATGGGGGCAGATTATCTTATTTAGTGGGTTTCTTGTCTTAGTAAAATGAAATATCAATGCAATTTTGTTTATTTTAAACATTTTCGATGATTAATTAAAAGATAAGATTGTATCATCGTTTGTGTCAATAATTTCGGTTACGCCTGACTACATCATCCTGTCAAATTTCAGACGACAATCGCTCAAGAACACAGGGCACATCGGTGGTGAGTTCGTCAACTCAACAGAATCAGCAGAGGCAGCTGCAACAGTCAATAGGCTGCCTGTCTCCCATGGATGTTTCCGCGAGCAGTTCAGAGAGAGTCTTGCTTGATAAACAGTATGCCATGGTGAGCAGAGCTCTTCATGTCTGTCACTCCAGTATCACTCTTGAGTGTCTGTCACTCCATGCAGTATCAGTCTCGGTGCCTGTCACTCCAGTATCACTCTTGAGTTTCTGTCACTCCATGCAGTATCAGTTTCGGTGCCTGTCACTCCATGCAGTATCAGTCTCGGTGCCTGTCACTCCATGCATTATCAGTCTCGGTGCCTGTCACTCCAGTATCAGTCTCGGTGTCTGTCACTCCAGTATCAGTCTCGGTGTCTGTCACTCCAGTATCAGTCTCGGTGTCTGTTCACTCCAGTATCAGTCTCAGTGCCTGTCACTCCAGTATCAGTCTCAGTGCCTGTCACTCCAGTATCAGTCTCGGTGTCTGTCACTCCAGTATCAGTCTCGGTGCCTGTCACTCCAGTATCAGTCTCGGTGTCTGTTCACTCCAGTATCAGTCTCGGTGCCTGTCACTCCATGCAGTATCAGTCTCGGTGTCTGTCACTCCAGTATCAGTCTCGGTGCCTGTCACTCCAGTATCAGTCTCGGTGTCTGTCACTCCAGTATCAGTCTCGGTGCCTGTAACTCCAGTATCAGTCTCGGTGCCTGTAACTCCAGTATCAGTCTCAGTGCCTGTCACTCCAGTATCAGTTTCGGTGCCTGTCACTCCAGTATCAGTATCGGTGCCTGTCACTCCAGTATCAGTCTCGGTGCCTGTCGCTCCGCAGGTAGCGATGCCAGGCGCAGGAGGCGGTGGTTCGCATCGATATGACAGCCTCGGCAGGCAGCAGCCGCACCGGCATCCGCAGCGACACCGCAACGCCTCGTTGAACAACGGCGACGACCTTAGCTCTGTAGAAGATGATCCAGACGCCGCCGCCGCCGCCGCCGTTGCTGCAGCAAACGCAAGCAGAACGATGCGTGAGTTATCGATCGTGCTCGTTTCCTGGACACACATTTATCGCATAACGATTAAAAGCGAATTATTAACAAATCGGGTTAGCGGTATGGGGTTAGCGGTGTGGAGTTAGCGGTGTGGGGTTAGCGGTGCGGGGTTAGTTGTGTGGGGTTAGCGGTGCGGGGTTAGTTGTGTGGAGTTAGCGGTGTGGGGTTAGTGGTGTGGGGTTAGCGGTGTGGGGTTAGCGCGGTGTGGGGTTAGTGGTGTGGGGTTAGCGGTGTGGGGTTAGCGCGGTGTGGGGTTAGCGGTGTGGGGTTAGCGCGGTGTGGGGTTAGTTGTGTTGGGTTAGTGGTGTGGGGTTAGTGGTGTGGGGTTAGCGGTGTGGGGTTAGCGCGGTGTGGGGTTCGTTGTGTGGGGTTAGCGGTGTGGGGTTAGCGGTGTGGGGTTAGCGGTGTGGGGTTAGCGGTGTAGGGTTAGCGGTGTGGGGTTAGCGGTGTAGGGTTAGCGGTGTGGGGTTAGCGGTGTGGGGTTAGCGGTGTGGGGTTAGCGCGGTGTGGGGTTAGCGGTGTAGGGTTAGCGGTGTGGGGTTAGCGGTGTGGGGTTAGCGGTGTGGGGTTAGCGCGGTGTGGGGTTAGTTGTGTTGGGTTAGTGGTGTGGGGTTAGTGGTGTGGGGTTAGCGGTGTGGGGTTAGCGGTGTGGGGTTAGCGGTGTGGGGTTCAGAGACTTATGAAATCAAAATAGTAAATTTATCTTCAATTTGAAAACCACCTTCTATGCAACTGGTAAGTCATCGCATTCATTCGCCACAATGATGCCCTCTCAGCTACGAAGGTCATCAGCTCAAGCAGCAGTAGAAACTACCGCAGCCAGCAGCAGCTGTTGTTGCACTATCAGGGTCAGCAGCACCAGCGGGCAGCCTACCAGGAGCTCACCCAGCCTCTGCCGCCGCATCACTCCGGCAGTGAGGGCTA
This sequence comes from Macrostomum lignano, assembly GCA_002269645.1. Lineage (NCBI taxonomy): Eukaryota > Metazoa > Platyhelminthes > Macrostomidae > Macrostomum > Macrostomum lignano. Next base: position 184,911 of record NIVC01000118.1, read on the forward strand.
CATGGCCTGCCAGCAGTTCCAGTTCCAGGTGCCGAGCTGCGTCTCCAGGCCAAGGATTAACGCCGATGGCGCCAGCAGCAGCGGCCAGTCGATGATGAACGCAGCCGAGCCGCTGGCGCAGAGCCGCTCGTGCTCCAGAATGATCGATTCGAAGCGGCCGAGCCAGCCGTCGTCTTTGAAGTCGTCATATTTAACAATTAGCCACGTGTAGATTTTGATGCAAGTGGTACATATAGGTGGAACATTAACAATAAGAATAATAATATACAGGCGCTATACTGAAGGCTGCGTTGGCTGTTCAGTCCAAGGACTTGGGGGGGGGGGGTCTCCACATGCACCCTCGACCAAGCAGAGTTTTCGACGGATGTCTTATGAAGCCTCCCATTTTGTAGCTGAGTGAACTACTGAATTGCAATGTAGAGTTAAATGTCTTGCGACCTTCTGAATTGCCACTCCGACGCTCTAAACTAGCAGGCTACAACCCCTTACGTAGGTGAGAGGACTTACTATAATTATCTGATAATAAAAACCAATAGAAGTTTTAATTAAATTAATCGGGAGCACGAAAAATTCCCGCAGGAGAATAGCCCGCAGGAGAATTGCCCGCAGAAGAATTGCCCGCGGGAGAATTGCCCGCAGGAGAGTTGCCCGCAGAAAAATTCCCGCAGGAGAATTGCCCGCGGGAGAATTGCCCGCAGGAGAATTGCCCGCGGGAGAATTGCCCGCAGGAGAATTGCCCGCAGAAGAATTGCCCGCAGAAGAATTGCTCGCAGGAGAATTGCCCGCTGGAGAATTGCCCGCAGGAGAATTGCCCGCAGAAGAATTGCCCGCAGAAGAATTGCTCGCAGGAGAATTGCCCGCAGAAGAATTGCCCGCGGGAGAATTGCCCGCAGGAGAGTTGCCCGCAGAAAAATTCCCGCAGGAGAATTGCCCGCAAAGCTTTTTTCCTGCAGCGCATTTTGGCAGCCAAATTCGATCTGTCTGCACTGCCCCCCGCAAAATATGCATTTGATATGCAGTTACCATCAAAACGTTTGATCGGGAAATTCTCTTTATTAAGACTTACTAAGCATTGGGGAGGCAATTCAGACAAAATCTACCGCGTGGCCAAATGCAATTGCGGGCAAACCTTGGCGGGAAAAAAACTCGGCGGGCAATTCGCTCGCGGGCAATTCTCTTGCGGGCAATTCGTCTGCAGGCAATTCTCATGGATCCAAATTATAAATCATTTGGACTTAAAAAGTTTGTGTAATATCGATATACATGTAAATATTCAATATATTTTTATCTATACATTTACTTCATCTTACTACTCGCAGTAAAATATTTCCAGTAGTCATCTCAGCTGGCTATACGATCTCTTCCAGAAATATTTTGCATACTGTAACTATCGTCTCAATTAAATCAATTAAATTTAAAACGTAATTAATCCGGGCTTTTATTTCTCTTTAGACTTTAGATCGACGTGTGCACTATATGTATTCTGAAAAAATATCTTGCTAATCGAATTATTGAATCTCGTGTTGCAGAATAATATATACATGTATTCCAACAAATATTTTTCTGGTTATTATATTTCCATAAATATATTTTGCTTCCTATTTAAAACGCTCAAAATAAAATTCCTAATTCTCTAGTTTATTATTTTACTAGCAGAGAATTCTTCTATTTTATTGTCATTTACTGTTGCTCGTTAAATCATCGCACGTCGACAGGTTGGTGCCTGCATGTATGGTCTTTGCTTAAACGGGGCCAGCAATTGGTGAGCAGCAGCTAAATGAAAGACGTGTAGTGCTATATATAATTTAATTGTAGGCTTGTCAAGAAGACTCGACACAAAATCACGTGACCCATCTGTTGCAAACGCCGCAGGCGTTTGTTCCACCTAAGTATTGTTTGGTTAGATGTTCATGTCGCTGCTAGGCCCCTTCGGCAGCTATAGCTATTTCAAATTTAAGGCCTGATCGTTGTCTTGATTATCTTACATGACCATTCTCAAAAGGGCCGCGCGAGAAGCAGCTGCACCCGAGTACGTCGAGTCTAGAGATGTCGCTCCCTGTAGTTTTGGGATGGCATGAACGTCGACAACTCAAAATTGAAAATCCGGAGGGTCTATATGAAACCGCCTGAAACAGTTGGATGAAACCTTTGGTCGCGGCCGCGGGGGCCGCGCGATCGAGTCCTCGATCTTTTGCCGCAGAATTTTATTCTCCATGTGGGCCGCACTATAAGCCTGCCGGTAATATAACTTACATTAACAACCTGCATCAAAAAAGTTCATGCATTTCAGAGTTATACGGCAGCAGAATATTACTGTACATGCACAATTGTATCAAAAGAATGTACGTGATCGACATTTAACAGCTTTCGCATTTCAAATCAAACGAATATGCCTGAAGTGAGTGACGTGGGTGACCATTAAACAAAATCTATACATTTAGAAAGTCAGAGCTGTTCAAATAATACAAGTTTTCTGCTTGTTATTTTTTTATACTTGTACAGAACAAAATCTGTGTCTTGCAATGCAACTGATTGTCACGGTGTAATAATACGTTCGTTGAAATGCTATAACAAATACTCTAGTGCAATTTGTTAAGTATTTAAAAAAATTGGATTTCAAATTACTATAATAATGCCTTTTTGCAAAAGTAGTTGTTCAGTAAAATCCAAAAAACATTTAAATTTCTATGAAATAGCACTGTACATGATCAATAAATTGTCACTCACTTGGTAATGTACTTTGTGTGAGTGAGTACAGTGCAAAAATGGGGCGATACAGCGGCGAGAGTGCACAAGAATGACTAACGTAGTCCCAGTCGCTGTGTCGCAGACTGCAAGTTATCAGTATCACTAATTAGGCCTAACTAATATTATTTATTGACAAAAACAACGACTTTGCATATTTTTCTTACTTATTTTAAGGCTAGGCCAAGGGCCTACCTAACTACCTTTTTAACTTTGTCCGACTTGGAATATTCCGACCGTCATTCTTATTCCAACTCGTAATGTGGTTAAATTACAAGTCTGAATAATGGTTGGAATATTCCAACTCTTATTCCAACTGATTATTAAATACATTGCAAGAGTCACGTCAATATTAGGTTGGAGATGAATATATATCCACAAATTCAGTTTGGTAAAAGTTTGTAGGACAATATATCAAAAGCACTATCCTTAAATGTGGCTAAAACATTATGGAAAGATGTAGTTCACTAAATTCAGCCATATATTTGGTACTCCCTGCATGAAGGAAGAATTTAAGACCATGCTAATAGTTTTAATTCAGCATGATTTTCAAGCTGTATCATAATCATTAATCTAAGCGTATATCATTTTGTTACTGTAATAACAGAAAGCTAAAAGCAAGAATGAATTATACTTGCAACATTGTAGCTTACATCATTAATACAAAAAACTGACTCTTTATTAATGCAGCTTATTGCTTTGTCACTTGCAAAGACTACACTTCTTAGGCCCTACATTTTGTAAATCAGCTTAGAATAAAATCTTTAAACTGTTTTGTGAAGGCTGCAATCATAGGAATGATAAAAAATGTAAAGGACCACTGGCATAGCAGGGAACTTGAAATGGCAAAATTGAGCAAATGCTTTCTAAAAATGTAGCATATTTTCTAAATGTAGACTAATTTTGATTTGTAATTTACTTCCAATACTGAAATTGTAAACTGTAATGTAATGCATATTTAAATCATAAACTTAATATTTATTTTGTATTCCTAATAAAAAGAGATAGAGGAGTGTTTATCGCACAAGATTTTGAACTTTATCCTAGCTAAATTAAGCTAGCAAATGGCTGATTGAGATTTGCCAATGATAAAGATTTGCTGTGGGAAATGATGTAAATCAGGATTTTTGACTGGGTTTTTTTTCGTCCATAACTTGGGTGCAATTTTGCACCCTGTGCTAGATTTCAGGGTGCAATTTTCAAGACCAGGATGCGCTGCATGTCCATAACACTAAATTGTAAAATCCGCATCATATCCTTGCAAAAAATTCTGGTGTGCTTTTCGCACCCTGGGTCAAATTTCAAGGTGCGATTTTTAAGACCAGGATGCTATTCACACCCATTTGCACAAAAAAAACATATTTTTGACTAAATATATTTAATTTTCCATAAAATTACAGCTCAGCATGTGCAGATTGGTTAGGATGTAAACCAGTAGAAAATATGTGGATACATGTAGTTATTTTTAAATAATAGGCGTTGGTGCTTAAGAAATGCTGGCAAAAATTTGCCAATGAAAAATTTTTGCTGAAGCTTATAAAATTATTGCAAAACACAATAATTATACTAGTTGATCTTCTTATATGCATTTTTAAATGAGAAAAAGCAGAAAAAAACTTTGCTACCCTTTTGCTAGCCAGCCAGCATTTTGCCAGCTTTTCGCCAGCACTGTTTTTTCTAGGCTGATTGGATTTTCAATACCAAAATTATAAATTAGAATAAGAAATAAATAATAAGCCCTAATTTAACAATACTTTGCAATATATCCTTGCTTTAAATAACTTGAGATATTATTAATTTTCTTAAGTTGATCTGTTGCTTTTTATGAAAAAGTCTCTCATTTCATTTAAATTTTTATTAAAAGGGATTTATCATGATTCATCATTTTTATTAAAACTATATGTAGCATCATTGGTAAATATCATTGTTACCTAACTAAGTATTCTTAGCATGCATTCTAAGTGTAGCCTTGTATACAATATTTATATATAGCAAATGCAATTCAATTAAATAGATTTTTCAAAATAAAAAACGTGCCAGTTAAACAAAGTTGATACTACTTTTATTAGGAGAATTAAAAGTTTTGTAAAACTTTTTTTATATTGTTATAGACCTTAAGATTACTTTATTGTTTAGGCATCATAAATTGGAGCATTGGAAAAGCAATCTAGGATATATACCAAAAAGCATAGGCATCAAAAAGCATGGAAACTTTTGGTAAGAATGAATATTTACAATTGACAAAGTGACCACATTTTTAGCTACTACAACTGAAATTGGGCAATTGATAACAAAGTGTTGAAACCAGATCCACTCATTGTGTATATTAGTTAATATAACTTTGTTTAAAGGGATTTCAATATAGCTTTTTGCAGCCCATTTGGGCTTGCGCGCATTGGATTTGATCCAAGATATGTTTGTCAAAGTAATGGAGCTTTTGTCTATAGTAGCAAGGCTGGCACAGCGGCATTTGATTTGGTCCAACAAGCATCAATTTGGTCCATTTAGTTCATTTGCAGCTCAGTCCCAGAATTGTGGACCATATGCTAGGCTGTTGAACAAATGTCATTGGCTTGTGATTGAAGCACTCGATGGAGGTGAACACCCAAAGGACATTGCAAGGTTGCTGAATGTAAAATAAAAGGTGGTTTACAGCATCCAGTAGTGCATTGAAACTTTGCCGGCAGAGATTGCCTGCAAAAGGGTGGCAATCGCCAAGGAAAGTTGCTCAAGAGCCTCAGGTCCAATTGCTACTCGATGCAGTTGAGACAAACCCTTTGTTGACATTGCCGAAATGCAGCAGAAGTTGAGGGAACAGCTCCAGTTGGTTATCAGATTTCGACTATCAGCAGAGCTCTGGAAAAGCAACTGAAAACTTTTGGTAGAGACGCTGACATTCCAGTGGTGCACAGCAACCTGCAGATGATTGAGAGAAGGCAAGAAGAGTTTGTCCAATGGCTCACGAGTGTTTGGACCAAATGGATGCTTGTTGGACCGAATTGAATTCCACTGCGCCAGCCTTGCTACCATAGACAAAAGCTCTGTTACATTGGCAAATGTATCTTGGATTGAATTAGATGCGCGTAAGCCCAAATGGGCTGCAAAATGCTATATTAACATATTGTATAGATTGATAAATGTAATGACAATGTGTTGCATCCCTTAACCTATTTAAAATCTTAGGAATTTAGATCTATCAGCTAGATATATATTGAAAAGCTATCTTAAGAGTGTTATCCAAAATATAAAAATGAGTAATAATCAATAAATTAACAAAAAAGAAGTTGAAAAAAATTTAGGTCTAAAAGCCCTATTATAATTATAATTATAAGATAAGTGTATTATCTAAATATAAGATATATTATCTTAAATATACTAAGCCTTAGTCAATGAATTTGAATATCCCTTGGCTTAAATAGAGCAATAGTAGCTATAGATATTTTATGTAAACTTAGACAAAATATTTTCATGGCATAATCAAAGACAAAAGATACAATAAAAAGATTTTTGATAAAGTTAAAGTTTATTATTTCTATAATAAAAACTATTCAATTTAATTTTTTCAATTTTATCTACCTTTATATATAATAATGGTAAACTTTTCAGTTATTGCAACCAATGTACCATCTTTATTTTTAAAAACCATGTACCTAAATATAGCATTAAAATCTTTATGATTTTTCAAAATGGGATTTTAGATATATATAATTAAGGGTCTATTAAAATTATGCTTGCTATAAGGAATGACTACAGATACTATATCTGTGGGAATGACATCAGGCTTCTTAATCTTAGGTCTAGTCTTAAATTTTATTTTTTACAAGGCTTGCAATGTCAATGCCAGTCTAGATATTTATATATTACAAGAAAATTATAGTAGTTATTCTTATCTCTCTTGTAAGTTTACTTAGTTCTCATTCTTAATATAGCTATATTCAACTAAATTTAAGTTTCAAAAGGCAAATAAATAAATGGCTTTCAAAAATTGTGCCATCAAGTACCTTACTAGGAATCTATCAGGCATTTAATAAATGTATTCTTTTCTATAACCTGTTATCCAATATCCATGTTAAAAATTGCAATAAACATAAAACTAGTCAACATGGATTGGCACACATTGATTATTTAATGAAAAGTATGAATTATCTATTAAAAGTAGGATTTTCCAAGTATAAGTCTATATTGTGATAATAATAATACTTTTGGCACCATCATTCCACAAATGCATGTAGCACTGAGATGCTGTTGTCCATTCTGCTGACTCCTGAGGTTTACAGTGGCTGTGACTTTCTAATTGTCAGACTTGTACACTATGTGCCCTGGGGATTGGCCCTCATGGTGTGAATTGCATAATAACCCTCTTTTGGCCAATATTCCTGCATACAAGCCCCACTTTCTCTTCGTGACATTATATTCTTTCTGCAATATATAGGTCTTCCAATCTGTCAAAGATTCGAATTGTCCCATGAACGTATCAGAAAAAACCTCTGAGGATCATTGAGTTCAATAAGTATAACTTGTATTTTATAAGCCTATAAGTTAGGTCATGTAGCCCTGTTTTCTCTTTCAAGGGTTACTGTGCTTGCCATGCACTCGCTGTGTACTTAATGTAATTTCCCGATTTAGCTTACAAGTTACAGAACTCGTGTCAGTGCGTGCCAGCAGTTTTCACTTAGCTAATGCTTGTTTGCATTACTAATCTAGACTATCTAGGTTGAAAGTGGACTATACACTGTAAGCATACCGTACCATGTGGTCCACAGTTCACACTGAATTAATCTTAATCTCAAAGCATTGCAATCCAAGTTTCTATTTATGGATTTCTTGCTCTGCCCAGGCTGCTTGTATTCTCCAGCTGACCCGCCTACACAGACACAGGTGGGGCCATTTTGTACAGGTGTTTGCAATAAGCTTGTCTTATTTTAATTTAAATTTAGTGACATATTTGCAAACCAATAGGAATAGCTGAACTATGAGCTATGCTCATCGCAAATTCCAGCTCTCGGGTCCTTTTACACTTGACAATAGCAACAAGCGACAATAGCTCAAGGTTTGTCTTTTCTTAGCTCTCCTCTCTAATATCCCTTTCTGCTCTAATCTCCCTTCTATCCTCTCGTCTTCTCTCCTCTCTTATCTCTCCTCTCGTCTCGTCTCCTATCATTTTCTCATTTCTCCTCTCTTGTCTTCTTTGCTCTATTCCCTCTCCTATCTCCCCTTCTCTGACCCGTGGTCATGCGCTAGGCTCTCTATCTGGCACTTAAGGTGAAATTAAACAACTTTTGCGACCCCCTGCATTCCCTTGCAGGTCATATACGCGCATTTAAACCTATTTACGCAAGGAGTACTTTATTATTTCTCTAGGTCGTTTCCTAGCAAAAAAACACTTTAGACTCGAGCTGCGTTTCTTTTATACTTTTGTACCCGAGTAAGCACCATTTTACTCTCTTACCCAGCTTTTTCTGTTCTGTTGGGTGTAAGTGCTCTGTACACGCGCTGAACTCGTGCTCTCAACTCTCTCACTGGCTGACCGCTGTCTATCTAGTTTTTATTATCGATCTTTACTCTGGAGTTAGCGTATAGTTATAGTTTGCAGCGGTGTTAGGGGGCTGTTGAACACTGCCGCAAATCAATGTGACAGTAAACCCGAACGATGCTAAGCTCGACGACAATGTACACACAGTCTGTACCGCTAAAACTCAATCTAATTTTTCCTAAAGGAGCTATAAGATTGGTGTAAGATCTTATTCATTATGTTTTTAAGGTGATCCAGGACAGCGGAACTTAGGAAACCTAATTTCCTAAACAAAGACAACTAAAGCAACGTATATACACAGGACGCGACACTCGCGTTTCATGGAAAATGTTTTGAAGGCCACTTTTCGCCTAAAAATACACTACGGAGATAGGAAGTTTTCATTTTTCAGCATAAAAATTGTTATAGCTTTTAATAGGAAGCAGACCCAATGTTCATCTTTTGATATTTTGTGCCTTTTTATGGTTCTATTGATATTCATAGAGTTTTTCGTTTAGAAAATTAAGATTATCTGTTAATTTTTCATTCTACTTTCTCTGTCCAGATAGCATATTATAAACAGTCCTTGGCCTGAGCTCGTACTGTTGCACACAATATTGCGCAGTGCAGTGCAGTGCATGCCCTGGCAAGTTATATTGGCTGCGGAGTTCTTAACTGTCTGAACTCGAGTGGCTGACGCAGCACCCACCCCATCGCGCCACCGCTCCGTCCTCTCCGCCGCCATCCCCTCCTCCACGTCCTCAAGCCTATTATTAGCAAGACTCGCTCGCTTGCTTTCTTGCGTTCGATCTGAGACGTTTTTTTATGCATAAAGGTGTGGCCTAATCAACTCTCTTGCTACAGCCACTGCACCGATGGATCGGGTCAAGAGTCTCATCTCTCAACTCAACGATCCTAATCTGGTGGCAAGATTTCAAAGCCTATGCGGCCTGGACATCGGCTTCAAGGACAGCGGATTGAACTCCATGGACGAGGAGGACGAGGACAATGAGCCGGACAAGATGGAGCTGTCAAACTGCAGCGATAATGATTCTGGAACAGAGCAAGATGTCCGGATTCAGCCATCTGTGACAGCTGGAAAGCCTCTTCAACAGCAGCATCAGCAGGGCAGACCGCAGCACCTTCGACACAGGAGGCAGCGCAGCGACGACCAATGGAAACAGAGCGTGAAAAGTCGCGTGCAGCACTCGCTGATGGACTATTCAATGAAGAACAATGTCGATTATAAAGTGAAGAACCTGTTCCTGTACCACCTGTTCTCCTTTGGCGCGATGCTAGGCAATGAGGAATTCAACTGTACATTTTTCCCCTACTGGTTCTGGAATGTTGATGGCTACGTTTGTCGGCGTGTGGTCATAGCCTGGGGCTTCTCCATGTGGTTCGGCCAGGCTATCAAGGATCTTATTAGGAGTCCCCGGCCGGCCAGTCCGCCTGTGGCCAAGCTGGAGAAGCGCTACGAACTGGAGTACGGATTTCCATCTACTCACGCCACCATTGCCGTCACTATACCATTCTCGCTGTTCTTCCTGACTCACAACCGGTATCTGGTGAGTTGTGCACTCTGTGACCCTGACTGTTTTGTGCCAATGTTGTCTATTGTGTCTCTAATCTGATGTGCTGTGTGTCTATTGTGTCTGTAATATGATGTGCTGTGTGTCTGTGTCTGTAATATGATGTGTTGTGTGTCTATTGTGTCTCTAATCTGATGTGCTGTGTGTCTATTGTGTTTGTAATATGATGTGCTGTGTGTCTATTGTGTTTGTATTATGATGTGCTGTGTGTCTAATGTGTTTGTAATATGATGTGCTGTGTGTCTAATGTGTCTGTAATATGATGTGCTGTGTGTCTATTGTTTCTGTAATATGATGTGCTGTGTGTCTATTGTTTCTGTAATATGATGTGCTGTGTCTATTGTATTTGTAATATGATGTGCTGTGTCTATTGTATTTGTAATATGATGTGCTGTGTCTATTGTATTTGTAATATGATGTGCTGTGTGTCTATTAATTGTGTCTGTAATATGATGTGCTGTGTGTATATTAATTGTGTCTGTAATATGATGTGCTGTGTGTATATTAATTGTGTCTGTAATATGATGTGCTGTGTGTCTAATGTGTCTGTAATATGATGTGCTGTGTGTCTATTGTTTCTGTAATATGATGTGCTGTGTCTATTGTATTTGTAATATGATGTGCTGTGTGTCTATTAATTGTGTCTCTGATATGATGTGCTGTGTGTCTATTAATTGTGTTTGTAAATACGATGTGCTGTGTGTCTAATGTCTGTAAATCCAATGTGCTGTGTCTAATGTGTCTCTTCAGTTGCAATAATCATATTGCATTTCATTTGCAGTTCTCAACTGAACTGGGTTTCCTATTGTGCGTATTCTGGAGCCTACTGGTCTGTTTGAGTCGAATTTACCTTGGCATGCACAGCGTTCTGGTGAGTTTATGATTCTTAATTGGAATTGCCCGTTATCTATAGCAAATATGCGGACCACTGTTTACTTTTGGTGTAGAAGCCTCGCTGTTTGAAGCCTGCTATGCCACATAGATTTTAATTAATCAATCATAACTGTGCCCGCTGAGTTCAACTTGATAGCAGCTTACGTAACAGCTGATAAGAGATTCTCAAAGCTTTTGATTAAATAAACTGGTAGGAATAACCGGGTAAACCTTGGGTCATAGGTGCTGCGCAAAAAAGTGAAGTAATGGTATAGAGTTGCACACTGCCTTTCTTAAGATGTGGCGTGTTACCCAGATCCTCAGTTGCTGGGCCAGGCCAGCCTCCCAGATCCCCAGTTGCTGGGCCAGCCTCCCAGATCCCCAGTTGCTGGGCCAACCTCCCAGATCCTCAGTTGCTGGGCCAGGCCAGCCTCGCAGATCCTCAGTTGCTGGGCCAGCCTCCCAGATCCTCAGTTGCTAGGCCAGCCTCCCAAATCCCCAGTTGCTTGGCCAGCCTCCCAGATCCTCAGTTGCTGGGCCAGCCTCCCAGATCCTCAGTTACTGGGCCAGCCTCCCAGATCCTCAGTTGCTGGGCCAGCCTCCCAGATCCCCAGTTGCTGGGCCAGCCTTCCAGATCCTCAGTTGCTGGGCCAGCCTCCCAGATCCTCAGTTGCTGGGCCAGCCTCCCAGATCATCAGTTGCTGGGCCAACCTCCCAGATCCTCAGTTGCTAGGCCAGCCTCCCAGATCCCCAGTTGCTGGGCCAACCTCCTAGATCCTCAGTTGCTGGGGCCAGCCTCCCAGATCCTCACTTGCTGGGCCAGCCTCCCAGAGTGTCAGTTGCTGTTTTAAATACTCAGTACTTTAAGCTAAAGCCGCTTCCCATAGCCAATACTGAAGAACACGATGTACTTTCAGGACGTACTCAGCGGCGCCCTATTCGGCATGGTGTTCCTGACCTTCATCTACCCGTTCCTGGACGCCATGGACAACTTCCAGCTGACCCATCCGTACTCGCCGTTCCTCATCACAACCGGCCTGCTGCTGCTGTCCTACGCCTATCCCAGACTGGACCAATGGAATTCCGCCCGCGGCGACTCAACTATGACTCTGGCTGTGATGTGCGGCGTCTCAGTTGCCTCCTGGCTGGCCTATGCTCAGGGCTTCTATGATCGGCCGCTGGAGCCACCGCCGTATGCGGTGAAATTTCCCGACATTGAGTTCATTGGGAGCACGGTGAGTGCGATTGCGTTCTGTGATGATAGATGTTCTACTCTGCTCTATTAGATGTTCTACTCTGCTCTATTAGATGTTCTATTCTGCCCTATTAGATATTCTACTCTGCTCTATTGGATGCTCTACTCTGCTCTATTAGATGTTCTACTCTGCTCTATTAGATGTTCTACTCTGCTCTATTAGATGTTCTACTCTGCTCTATTAGATGTTCTACTCTTCTCTATTAGATGTTCTATTCTGCTCTATTAGATGTTCTACTCTGCTCTATTGGATGCTCTACTCTGCTCTATTAGATGTTCTACTCTGCTCTATTAGATGTTCTATTCTGCTCTATTAGATGTTCTACTCTGCTCTATTAGATGTTCTACTCTGCTCTATTAGATGTTCTACTCTTCTCTATTAGATGTTCTATTCTGCTCTATTAGATGTTCTACTCTGCTCTATTAGATGTTCTACTCTGCTCTCTACTCTGCTCTATTAGATGTTCTACTCTGCTCTATTAGATGTTCTACTCTGCTCTATTAGATGTTCTACTCTGCTCTATTAGATGTTCTACTCTGCTCTATTAGATGTTCTATTCTGCTCTATTAGATGTTCTACTCTGCTCTATTGGATGCTCTACTCTGCTCTATTAGATGTTCTACTCTGCTCTATTAGATGTTCTACTCTGCTCTATTAGATGTTCTACTCTGCTCTATTAGATGTTCTACTCTGCTCTATTAGATGTTCTACTCTGCTCTATTAGATGTTCTACTCTGCTCTATTGGATGCTCTACTCTGCTCTATTAGATGTTCTACTCTGCTCTATTAGATGTTCTACTCTGCTCTATTAGATAATGTACTCTTCTCTATTGGATGTTCTAATTAAGATGTTCTATTCTGCTCTATTAGATGCTCTATTATTCTGTATTAGATTTTCTATTCTATTCTACTAGATATCATGGTCTACTCTAGTAGATGATCTATACCCCATACCTCACCCGCCCCTCCGCAGGCTATGCGCATGGCTCTGGGTGGCACAGTCCTGATTGCCACTCGCAGCGCTATGAAGTCCATCACCTACCACTGCCTGTGCTTTCTGTACAAACTCGACCCGGGCAATGCTAAAAACCTGCAACTGTTGAAAGTTGAATTGCCCTACAAATTCGTCACCTACAGTGTTGTAGCGTTCAACGTTGTGTACACCTGCCCGATCCTGTTCAGGCTTATCGGCATCGAGCGGATTATCGCTTTCACCGATCTTAATCCTGTGTAATTAATATTGTTTATCAAACCGTTATTAAATTATGTTTAATCTGGTTTATTTATTGTTGATATCTCTCAATGTATAAGTATGAAATGTTGTAACCCTTATGAACTTTAACTAGGTGTACATCACGTGATGTAGAGGCATCCCTAATACTTCTCCTAAGTATCCAAGTAACTTACTGAAAATACATTTTTTCGTTTAAATTTCAGCTTTGAAATCACATTTTTTTCTAGAATGAGCTAATTAGCCTGCATCATGACTCATGAGAATGGGCTAATTAGCCTGCATCATGACTCATGAGAATGAGCTAATTAGCCTGCATCATGACTCATGAGAATGAGCTCATTAGCCTGCATCATGACTCATGAGAATGAGCTCATTAGCCTGCATCATGACTCATGAGAATGAGCTCATTAGCCTGCATCATGACTCATGAGAATGAGCTCATTAGCCTGCATCATGACTCATGAGAATGAGCTCATTAGCCTGCATCATGACTCATGAGAATGAGCTCATTAGCCTGCATCATGACTCATGAGAATGAGCTCATTAGCCTGCATCATGACTCATGAGAATGAGCTCATTAGCCTGCATCATGACTCATGAGAATGAGCTCATTAGCCTGCATCATGACTCATGAGAATGAGCTCATTAGCCTGCATCATGACTCATGAGAATGAGCTCATTAGCCTGCATCATGACTCATGAGAATGAGCTCATTAGCCTGCATCATGACTCATGAGAATGAGCTCATTAGCCTGCATCATGACTCATGAGAATGAGCTCATTAGCCTGCATCATGACTCATGAGAATGAGCTCATTAGCCTGCATCATGACTCATGAGAATGAGCTTATTAGCCTACGTCATGGCTGATGAGTTTTCATACAAACTGCTGTGGGATAGAAATTTCTATTTTAGTTGCTATACATACTACTTATGTACTGGGTTTCTATCCACCGTAATCTGTGTAAACAACAGATAATTTTTGTTTGTCTTCTTTCTGTGACATTATCTCAGCTCCTTCTATGAAATTGACGCGCTAAATTAATTGTAAATTCTATTTTTGTGTAAATTTGTTAATTTTTCCCAAACTTTGCTGGATTTTTGTTTTTATAAATTGTTACTATTTTTTCATATTTAAATTTTGACGCTTGAAATTTGGTTGACAAATTATCGAATTATTCCACTGGTTTATTAATGCGATTCCTACTTCTATTAAATTTTGTTTTAACTTGTCTTCCCATTTAACTATTGTGTTTATTTGTCTATCTGTCGTGCATTATTAACTGCATAAATATTCCTGCTTTTACATTTCTGCCGTGTTTTATTTCTATTCTGTTTTAACAAGCTTTTGGTACAGAAGAACTCAAATTTCCTTGTGTTGTGCGACATAATAATATACAGTATGTTATAGTACATGCGTTATGTATGCCAAGTCATCTATGTGTGTGTTTTTCTGTGTTTAACCACCAACTGTCCCAAGGCTGGCTGCTCTGGCAAATTATTTCAGTTTTAATTTGGTGATACTATAATAAACATGACCTATTTAATATAAGTTCTTTTTCTTTCATTCCTTGTATAAATTATATCAATATTGAGTGTTAGTTCATAGTTTCTTTTTTGTTTTTTATCTACCAGCTCCAGACACCTGTCCTCATCCGCCTCAGACACCTGTCCATACCCTCCTTAGACAGCTGTCTATACCCTCCTTAGACAGCTGTCTATACCCTCTTCAGACACATGTCTGTACCCTCTTCAGACACATGTCTATACCCTCCTCAGACACCTGTCTATACCCTCTTCAGACACCTGTTTATACCCTCTTCAGACACCTGTTTATACCCTCTTCACACACCTGTCTATACCCTCTTCAGCCCTCTTCAGACAGCCCTCTTCAGTCTATACCCTCTTCAGCCCTCTTTAGACACCTGTCTATACCCTCTTCAGACACCTGTCCATACCCTCTTCAGACACCTGTCTCTACCTTCTTCAAACACCTGTCTATGTACTCTCTTCAGACACGTCTAAACCCTCATCAGACACCTGTCTATACCCTCTTCAGACACCTGTCTATATACCGTCTTCAGATACCTGTCCATACCCTCTTCAGACACCTGTCTCTACCCTCTTCAGACACCTGTCCTCATCCGCTTCAGACACCTGTCTATACCCTCTTCAAACACCTGTCCTCATCCGCTTCAGACACCTGTCTATACCCTCTTCAAACACCTGTCTATACCCTCTTCAGACACCTGTCTATACCCTCTTCAGCCCTCTTCAGACAGCCCTCTTCAGTCTATACCCTCTTCAGCCCTCTTCAGACACCATTCTATACCCTCTTCAGACACCTGTCTATACCCTCCTCAGACACCTGTCCTCATCCGCCTCTGACACCTGTCTACCCTCATTAGGCACCTGTCTCTACCCTCATTAGTGGACTGTCTGAAGCCTCATTAGACACCTGTCTCTACCCTAGTCAGAAACCTGTCTCTACCATAATTAAACAGCTATCTCTACCCTTATTAGACACCTGTCTCTACCCTCATTAGAAACAGCTCTAGCCTCATTAAACACCCGTCTCTATCCTCATTGAACACTTGTCTCAACCGTCTACACCACTTTTCTGCCATTACAATGTGGTAGATCTATTTAATGTAGTATTAAATTATAAAACGGTAAAGCTCAGCCGGATTTACATTCGGCCCAATTGTTATAAAAAATTCTGCCAGAATTCTTGTTATATAAAAATAGAATTCAAAAATCCCGAAAGCTCTGCAGCTCGCGTACATTTTTATTTTTAAAAATGGAAAAAATGAGTAGCATTCTTCTATTAATAAAATGTTACTGTAATAATACGACTACAAAAATTCGCATTACATTATACTCGCTTACATAATTAATGTACTACAGTACCAGTGTAAACTTATCGCTTTGTAGAATTCACTGCACATTCAGATTCTAAATTGTAAATTTAAAAAAAACTTCCGAACAGGAAACTAGATTAGAATTTTCAGAGACGATAAATAAGGTACTTCAATTTTTTCTACTGAATTAAAAAGCGCGTTACAAAATTTGTTATATTCATTACAAGCGCGCAAAACATACGAGTACATTATAACTATTTTCAACACGTGCGCTTAAATTAGGTTCGTATTCTGCGTCATGCTACTGTTAGTAGAGAAAAAGTAGCAGCAGCACTTTGTCAACAATATTTTATATGTTACTCCATATCGGCGTCGGTGATGAATTCGCCTTTGTACTGCGAATGGCGAATGCCGAAGCTGAACGCTGGGGCCGCCCGTTTCATGCGGTAGAAATTCTGCAGGTTTTAAAGGTCGATAAGTACTATTAAATACTATCGCCGATATGTTGTGTAAAACGTTTTTGTTAGTCTAATACATGTACCTTTTTCCAAAATTCTGAACTGCAATTGCAGTTGCATATATAATTGTTAAATTTTTAAGTTTGAGAAATGAACTCACAGTCTCTGGCGAGTGAGCGCCAGGACCCGGTTTTGTGGTGCTGTCACCCGGCATCGAGTTCCTGCTGGTCAGGCTGTAAGCCGGCGGGTTGTGCCTGTACCGGCCCGCCGGTACCACGCTGTAGGCGCCTGGACCCGGGGTCTGCAGAGGTCGGTTTTGGGTGGCAGCTTTGGTATACATGTAGGTGATCGCTGCTGTACATGTATGTGTGATATTCCTTCAGTTCTCCTACATGTACTTCAGGTACATGCACTTTAATCAGTTGACCCCTCTCAGATCCCTCAGTTGACCCCCCTCTCAGATCCCTCTGCAGTTGACCCCTCTCAGATCCCTCAGTTGACCCCCCTCTCAGATCCCTCTGCAGTTGACCCCTCTCAGATCCCTCAGTTGACCCCCCTCTCAGATCCCTCTGCAGTTGACCCCTCTCAGATCCCTCAGTTGACCCCCTCTCAGATCCCTCCTTTGAACCCCTGTCAGATCCTCACCTTCTGCAGGTCCTCATGGAAGCCGCCGACCTTGGAGCGGCCGACCAATGTGTAGCTGGGGGCGGCTTTTTTCTCGCTACGCAAAGTCTTGCCCAGCATGGGGTCCGGCGTGTACGCGTTGGGACCTGCGGTGGAGTGCAAAGTCCGCTGCGTTTTGGGGAATTCTGTATTCTTTTCGCATTAATTCAAAAAAACAAATAGAAAAATTGAGAGCCCCGACACAGAGAAATAAAACCCTGAGAATCCCAACCCTGAGAATCCCAACCCTGAAAATCCCAAATCCTGAAAATCCCAACACGGAGAATCCCAACCCTGAGAATCCCAACCCTGATAATCCCAACTCTGAGAATCCCAACACGGAGAATCCCAACCCTGAGAATCCCAACCCTGATAATCCCAACTCTGAGAATCCCAACCCTGATAATCCCAACTCTGAGAATCCCAAAATCGAGAATCCCAAAGTCGAGAATCCCAAAATCGAGAATCCCAAAATCGAGAATCCCAAAATCAATCGAGAATCCTAAAATCGAGAATCCCAACCCTTAGAATCTCAACAAGTAACGAAGCAGAACCCACAGATTTCGTACTGCCGCAGTCGAGGGCCCGCAATGCCTCATTCCCTTACCCGGTGTATTGTCAGTCCTGAACTGATGATGCCTCAGGCCGAAGCTGTAGGCCGGTGCCCTTGAGTACACCTCCTTGTTGGTGCTCTCAGGCTTGTAGGCGCCGGGGCCTGGGGCCGAGAACAGGGTGCCATCCTTCGGCCTGCCGTACAGCGAATAATGCGGAGAACCATCTTTGCCGTCTCTGTAGGTCAGCGGCAGGTAGCAAGGTCCCGGGCTCGACTCGTCCTTGAATTTGCCGTGTCTCAGGCCGAAAGGATAGGCCGGGCCGCGGTTGTGCACGGAGCGAGGGTCGTGATGCGGCTGGCCAACCAGGCTGGGCAGCATGTACTTTGGCCCCGGGCTGCTGTACATGGCGGCGATGGGGCCTCTGGGTTTTGTGTAGTTGTACACCATTGTCGAGTGTCTAGCTAAGTGTCAAGCTCATGCAAAGAAATTAAATTCAAATTTTTAATTCTGTTGTCATACTTGAAATTCATATTTTGGTTGTCCTTATAGCAAAAGACTAAAAAAGTTAAATAAGGGCAAAAAGCAAAAATTACTTTTCTATTTTATAAATAACCAGTCATATTTCTCTCAAAATTCACCTTAAGTTGAAACAATTTCTCAAAGCCACTAGTCAATAAACATAACCAGACTTTATATTGTAGAATAATCCTAAATGACAAAAAATATATCTAGCTTTTTTTCTTTTTTTCCCAAAGCTTGTACTGCTTGTAATAAAAATCTAATTTTATGGCCTCTGTGGTGTAATATGATGTGATAATATACTAAAATACTAAATAAAAACGCAAAATAAAGATACATAAGCTAAGTATTACACATGACAAATGCTATGGACAAATTAACAAGATTACTTGTTGAGATTAAACCTAAAGTTGAGCTTATAGGCCTACTTAACTTAACTTAAACTTATTTTTAAATCTAGCTTTTAAAATTGAAAGTAAAAAATGTTGCTTCGGCTCGGCGCGACATACTCGCAAATCGAATCTATCGAGTGTCTTTACCGATATTGTGAAAAATTAACTCAAGTAGGTATAAATAGATACTTCGAAGCTAAAATAAGTGAAAACTTTAGCCGGTTGTCAAAACGGCAAAAAATAATAGTGTTGTGTAGACAAATAGAATAGTGTCACCTGACGCTTGACATATTTATCCAGAAAGAAAATTCCAGAAAATAATCCAGTTTTCCAGTTAAGAAAATTCTGGAAAAGAAGTTGAACAGCGTTGTCATCGAAACAGAAAGTTCATACTATACGCTCAATCACGAGTTTCAATTGTATCAATTTCTATAAAATTTTGTCATTTTGCCACTTTCGAACTTCAAATTTTTTTTTAGAAACAATCCCTTAATTCTACAATATTAATTTGTTATACCCAAACATTCAATTGCGTAAATTTAAGAAATGTAATTTTTTCATTAACAACTAGAGATCGTGCATGTGCGTGCAAAAGCTAAAAATTCGCCACAACGCCACTCATGCCACTGTTTCGTGGCTATCAGCTTCGAAGAAATGAAATATATTAAGTTGTAAATGTATACGAGCGTATATGTATTAGGCTTGTATGAGAGCTTGTGAGTATAGGCTAATTAAATATTTAATTATATTTACAACTGCATGTAATTCTGTTCGAGTAATTTCGAGAAAACAAAGTTGTCCTTGTCCCCGTCACATCAATCACAGACATGACAGTTTTGGGTACCTGAGATCAGAACTCCGCCCGAAATTGCATCCACTTGACGTCACTTCACTTGACGCCACTTATTGTGACTTTTTCGCGTGTAGATAAAGATGCAAATTAAAGTTGTTTTCGTCAGCAAAATATCAGTACAGGAAATTATTTCAGTATAATTTTGCATTTTTACGTAAAAGCCGATTTTTTCAAACTTCTCTACTTTAAGTACAGCGTTAACGGATATAAAAATACACTTTTTAGACATTTTCCGACAAGCACGAATGGCTGCGACTGCCTCACTTGTCAGCCAATGGCAGAACACAGTCCCCCAAAATATGGGAGAGGCTGCAGGGCTTCATGACGCATATTATGCACCTTATAGAAGGTGGCGGCACAGCCAACCAATAATTGCAGCCCCGGCGTGAGCGCACTGCGCGGTTACCGACTAGCGTCCCGTCCCAAACGATAAGATAAGAATTTACTCTATTTTATAGCTAATAAAAGAGAGCCCCAAGCCAGGTCAGAAAACGACAGACAGACAGCCAAAGGGAGACGGAAATCAGAACAGCGATCAATTGCCTTGCTGCCCGACTGCATTAGACACGCGGAAGCACAACCAAGCGTAAAGAGTCATTATGCATTATTCATAATAGGCCTGTTCGAAGCCTGCCTATCCGCTGTTTGGTATTTATGCACTTGTGCAGCAGAAATGTCTGATTAATTATAATTTATACCTTCGCGCGGCAACCGGTAACTTCAAGCAGCTATTAGGCCACTGCAGACAGAAAGTTATAGCTACCATTGCTTTTGCAAAGCAGAGCGGAGCAATCGGGGAATTTCGCCTCAGAATACCTGCAGGATGGCAGCCAGTTTTGACCCGGGTCGAGCAGTTCTCACCTGCCTGTTGGCCTGCGCACTGTCGGCCTGGCTACTGCAGGGCGTCTCAGCGAAGGACCGCCTGCTGTATTGGAATATCAGCAACCCACTGTGAGTGTGACTGACTGACTGACTGACTGACTGACTGACTGACTGACTGACTGACTGACTGACTGACTGACTGACTGACTGACTGACTGACTGACTGACTGACTGACTGACTGACTGACTGACTGACTGACTGACTGACTGACTGACTGACTGACTGACTGACTGACTGACTGACTGACTGACTGACTGACTGACTGACTGACTGACTGACTGACTGACTGACTGACTGACTGACTGACTGACTGACTGACTGACTGACTGACTGACTGACTGACTGACTGACTGACTGACTGACTGACTGACTGACTGACTGACTGACTGACTGACTGACTGACTGACTGACTGACTGACTGACTGACTGACTGACTGACTGACTGACTGACTGACTGACTGACTGACTGACTGACTGACTGACTGACTGACTGACTGACTGACTGACTGACTGACTGACTGACTGACTGACTGACTGACTGACTGACTGACTGACTGACTGACTGACTGACTGACTGACTGACTGACTGACAGACAGACAGACAGACAGACAGACAGACAGACAGACAGACAGACAGACAGACAGACAGACAGACAGACAGACAGACAGACAGACAGACAGACAGACAGACAGAAAGACAGACAGACAGACAGACAAAGACAGATAATGCATTACCATAAAAGGTATTTGAAAAGAATATATTTCGTTACAGTAATGTATTCCAAATCAGACACAGCAAGGCTGCTATTTTTAGGTAGAAGTGTTCATATTACACAAGAACACACGCAGCTATACAGAAAGAGTTGCGAGAGTAATTCTACTCATCTTTAACCAGACCGCCCGTTGAGATAATAAAGATTCTGTCTGCACACTTAACATGATCTTAGGCGACATCCAGCCATTGTCGAACAAGTGGCCTCGCGCTTCTGCCCAGGTGCAGATTCTATCTAAGAGAAGCCCCGACCATATCAGCAATTGAGTTCCCATAGACTGGAACGGGCTGCCATGGCGCCAGTGCTTTTTTGAGTCCTCTGCGCTCTCTTCACCGTTGCTTTGCATGTTTAACCATTTAAGACTGCCGAGCCTCAGTGCTTTCTCTTTCCAGAGCCATCTTAATTATTATTTTTGTTTAACAGAGAAAAGACTGGGGGTCGACGGATAATTAGCTACTGACAACTGATGCAGCGAGTGGCGCCAGAGCCATTGTCTGGGACTTTGGCAATGGATGAACTGTTTGAGCTGTTCCTTTGAGCTGACTGCGTGCGGTCTGAAGTGTAACCTCGTGTTCTCGGGATTCTGGGAGACTTAGGGTCTGAGAGGGGGTCAACTGTGGGATCTGAGGGGGGGTCAACTGAGAGATCTGAGAGGGGGTCAACTGAGGGATCTGAGAGGGGGTCAACTGAGGGATCTGAGAGGGGGTCAACTGAAGAGGGGTCTAAGAGTGGGGGGTCAACTGAAGAGGGGTCTAAGAGTGGGGAGTCAACTGAAGAGGGGTCTAAGAGTGGGGGGGTCAACTGAAGAGGGGTCTAAGAGTGGGGGGTCAACTGAAGAGGGGTCTAAGAGTGGGGGGTCAACTGAAGAGGGGTCTAAGAGTGGGGGGTCAACTGAAGAGGGGTCTAAGAGTGGGGGGTCAACTGAAGAGGGGTCTAAGAGTGGAAGGTCAACTGAAGAGGGGTCTAAGAGTGGGGGTCAACTGAAGAGGGGTCTAAGAGTGGGGGTCAACTGAAGAGGGGTCTAAGAGTGGGGGTCAACTGAAGAGAGGTCTAAGAGTGGTAACTGAAGAGGGGTCTAAGAGTGGCAACTGAAGAGGGGTCTAAGAGTGGGGGGTCAACTGAAGAGGGTTCTAAGAGTGGGGGGTCAACTGAAGAGGGGTCTAAGAGTGGAAGGTCAACTGAAGAGGGGTCTAAGAGTGGGGGTCAACTGAAGAGGGGTCTAAGAGTGGGGGGTCAACTGAAGAGGGGTCTAAGAGTGGGGGGTCAACTGAAGAGAGGTCTAAGAGTGGCAACTGAAGAGGGGTCTAAGAGTGGCAACTGAAGAGGGGTCTAAGAGTGGGGGGTCAACTGAAGAGGGTTCTAAGAGTGGGGGTCAACTGAAGAGAGGTCTAAGAGTGGCAACTGAAGAGGGGTCTAAGAGTGGCAACTGAAGAGGGGTCTAAGAGTGGGGGGTCAACTGAAGAGGGGTCTAAGAGTGGGGGGTCAACTGAAGAGAGGTCTAAGAGTGGCAACTGAAGAGGGGTCTAAGAGTGGCAACTGAAGAGGGGTCTAAGAGTGGGGGGTCAACTGAAGAGGGTTCTAAGAGTGGGGGGTCAGGTGCCCATCATAAAAAAATTGCGGCTCCACAGCGCAGCCAGTCGCCACCAAGGCGTGGCCGCGATGTCGCTGCAGGAAGCAAATCTCTTAATGCGGATGGCGTGACCAAGCCATTTGCTAGTGAATAATGGGCCCAACTTTGCAGCCTTTTATTCAGCCAATGGATGGCAAAACTCAAGGGAGCATTTTCCCAACACGATTATTCAGCGGCCTTGTGCTCACTCACACAAAACTAGCTCGTACTCTCTGAAACTTCCTTGACTAAGCATTATTTTTTATTGAGGTTAGTTGGATTGCGTGACCCAAACTTTTGCACCGAAATGGGGAAGTTTCCCAACGGCAGACACAAGCAGCACTGCGTACAGTGCTCAGTGCAGACTGCCTGTCCCCCCATTGTCTTGAGTCTGCAGTGGATAGCGCAGAAGTTTCTTCTGATTGACGGGTGCACTGTAGAAAATTGTGTCCAGTGAGCTCGTTAACTTTAAATACTATGTAGTTACTCCAAATTTTTTTGGGTATTAGGCAGCTGATAGATCCCATAGACCCAAGTCTGATTGATAGATCCCATAGACTCAAATCTGATTGATAGATCCCATAGACTCAAATCTGATTGATAGATCCCATAGACTCAAATCTGATTGATAGATCCCATAGACTCAAATCTGATTGATAGATTCCATAGACTCAAATCTGATTGATAGATCCCATAGACTCAAATCTGATTGATAGATCCCATAGACTCAAATCTGATTGATAGATCCCATAGACTCAAATCTGATTGATAGATAGATCCCATAGACTCAAATCTGATTGATAGATCCCATAGACTCAAATCTGATTGATAGATCCCATAGACTCAAATCTGATTGATAGATCCCATAGACTCAAATCTGATTGATAGATCCCATAGACTCAAATCTGATTGATGGATCCCATAGACTCAAATCTGATTGTTAGATCCCATAGACTCAAATCTGATTGATGGATCCCATAGACTCAAATCTGATTGATAGATCCCATAGACTCAAATCTGATTGATAGATCCCATAGACTCAAATCTGATTGATAGATCCCATAGACTCAAATCTGATTGATAGATCCCATAGACTCAAATCTGATTGATAGATCCCATAGACTCAAATCTGATTGATAGATCCCATGACTCAAATCCTATTGATAGATCCATGGACTCAAATCTGATTGATAGATCCCATAGACTCAAATCTGATTGATAGATCCCATAGACTCAAATCTGATTGATAGATCCCATAGACTCAAATCTGATTGATAGATCCCATAGACTCAAATCTGATTGATAGATCCCATAGACTCAAATCTGATTGATGGATCCCATAGACTCAAATCTGATTGTTAGATCCCATAGACTCAAATCTGATTGATAGATTCCATAGACTCAAATCTGATTGATAGATCCCATAGACTCAAATCTGATTGATAGATCCCATAGACTCAAATCTGATTGATAGATCCCATAGACTCAAATCTGATTGATAGATCCATAGACTCAAATCTGATTGATAGATCCCATAGACTCAAATCTGATTGATAGATCCCATAGACTCAAATCTGATTGATAGATCCCATAGACTCAAATCTGATTGATAGATCCCATTGACTCAAATCCTATTGATAGATTCCATGGACTCAAATCTGATTGATAGATCCCATAGACTCAAATCTGATTGATAGATCCCATAGACTCAAATCTGATTGATAGATCCCATAGACTCAAATCTGATTGATAGATCCCATAGACTCAAATCTGATTGATAGATCCCATAGACTCAAATCTGATTGATGGATCCCATAGACTCAAATCTGATTGTTAGATCCCATAGACTCAAATCTGATTGATGGATCCCATAGACTCAAATCTGATTGATAGATCCCATAGACTCAAATCTGATTGATAGATCCCATAGACTCAAATCTGATTGATAGATCCCATAGACTCAAATCTGATTGATAGATCCCATAGACTCAAATCTGATTGATAGATCCCATAGACTCAAATCTGATTGATAGATCCCATTGACTCAAATCCTATTGATAGATTCCATGGACTCAAATCTTAATAGACAGTCCCATAACACCCAGTCTAGATGTGCTATATTATTATTTAAACTAAGTTAATATAAAGAAGTTTCTCCCTTCGCAATCAATCATATTTATGCCTGCAGGTCAATGAGCATCTGGTCTTTTTTACAAACAAATTGTTAACAAGATTTTTATACTTAGTCATCTTCTGGCCCCACAAGCCAGTTAGCTGCTCATTAATCATTTTATTGGTCAGTAAGCTCCCCAAG
>NIVC01000118.1:215000-363412 GCA_002269645.1 Macrostomum lignano
TTGGGAGAGAAGTAGATAGAGATTGGGAGAGAAGTAGATAGAGATTGGGATAAAAACGCAGCTGAATAAAAGCAAAAACCGACTAAAGCCACACATGAAAACCGTAAAAAAGCAAATTTAATCCAAATTGTGCATCCATGTTTCCGGGAAATATCTGCTGCAAAGAAGCCCCCAAAAAAGATTTGCTGTGGCTGCTATTCAAGATTTCACAATTAGCTTAGCAAATTGCAACTCTACTGCGCATTTTGCATAAAATTAGAAAGGGAAGACGATACAAAAAAAACTATTTTCCAATGCGAAAAACCCCAAGCTGTTCATTCTAAAAACTGACGCAAAATCTGCGGAGAGGGAGGGACGCAGAGATTGCGAATTTGTCTTATTATATATTTATTTTTTATTCCATATCTTTCTCACAAGTCATTCTCGTTTCATTTTTCGGAAACATTGAGAAAAATATTAGAGAGGCCTGGTGTGTGCAAGTTCTCGGGTTTCCGTAGACTTAAATTTGTAAGATTTCTTAACTGTTTAGCGCTGGGATAACTTGCTTGCTCGCTTGCTTGCTTTTAGAAGAAAGAAGACCCATATCAGTTTACTACAGGCAGCCGCTATAATGCAGGCGACAGGTACTTTATTTATGAGTCAAGCTGCATGGAGAAATAATTGGAAAATTTAATCGCTTTTTCTCGCTCGATTTCACCTTTCGAGCGGACGAGGAGTGACGGAGGGAGGGAGAGAGGGGAGAGTGGCGGCAGTCACGCATCGCTTGGGCTGTATTGCGTCACCGGCTTCTCAGGGGGGCTTACTGTGGCGGTTTCTCTGTGTTAGAGACCGGATTTCTTACACTTAGCTGTAGAGCATGCGGGAACTGTTTTTTAATGGCTTCAAAATGTGTTGAAAACTGCCCGGCTTGCTGTGGCAAAATGGCAATCAGGCACTAGGAGAGGCACCAGGACAGGCACCAGGACACACACTAGGACACACACTAGGACACACACTAGGACAGACACTAGGACAGACACTATAGGACAGACACTAGGACACACACTAGGACAGACACTAGGACAGACACTAGGACAGACACTAGGACAGACACTATAGGACAGACACTAGGACAGACACTAGGACAGACACTAGGACAGACACTAGGACAGACACTATAGGACAGACACTAGGAAAGACACTAGGACAGACACTAGGACAGGCACTAGGACAGACACTAGGACACACACTAGGACACACACTAGGACACACACTAGGACAGACACTAGGACAGACACTAGGACAGACACTAGGACAGGCACTAGGACAGGCACTAGGACAGGCACTAGGACACACACTAGGACACACACTAGGACAGACACTAGGACAGACACTAGGACAGACACTAGGATAGGCACTAGGACAGGCGCTAGGACAGGCACTAGGACAGACACTAGGGCAGACACTAGGGCAGACACTAGGACAGACACTAGGGCAGACACTAGGACAGACACTAGGATAGGCACTAGGACAGACACTAGGACACACACTAGGACAGACACAAGCACAGATACTAGGACACAGACAGACAGACAACTCAATGAAATGCCCCATTCAACAGGCCAGCAGACGCAGGCAACTCTTGCCAGACTGAAAGCAAACAGAGTCATAAAATAAAGACGGGCAGCCCCGGTATCAGAGCGCAATTATACAATCATACAAATGTATGAGTTGCCCTGATCAGCGTCTCAAGAGCCCAAGAGTCCACAGACTTGGCAGTTACTAACCAACGCTTAGAAAACTGTATACACATCTCAGAACATCAAATACATCATTTACAATTTGCTTTAGCATCCAAAGTTGAAGAGTTTCTGTTTAAACAAAAACAGCGACCGACTGACTCTTCAATGTAACTCATATTTGCCTCGAAATACTTGATGTCAACTTGACAGAATCTCAATGACTTCAAACATTTCAGCTTTGACATTATTTACTGATCGACTGTCTGCAGCAGTCGATTTGTTTGTGCTCGAGGTTAATGAATAAAATCAGATTTAATTATGGCTTTACAGGGGCGTGGCTCCCTATAGTAGATTTCTATTCGGGGGGGGGGGTAAGCGCTACGTCTTTAGGGGCGCCAGCACCAGGGGGCGCCAGCACCAGGGGGCGCCAGCACCAGGGGGCGCCAGCACCAGGGGGCGCCAGCACCAGGGGGCGCCAGCACCAGGGGGCGCCAGCACCAGGGGGCGCCAGCACCAGGGGGCGCCAGCACCAGGGGGCGCCAGCACCAGGGGGCGCCAGCACCAGGGGGCGCCAGCACCAGGGGGCGCCAGCACCAGGGGGCGCCAGCACCAGGGGGCGCCAGCACCAGGGGGCGCCAGCACCAGGGGGCGCCAGCACCAGGGGGCGCCAGCACCAGGGGGCGCCAGCACCAGGGGGCGCCAGCACCAGGGGGCGCCAGCACCAGGGGGCGCCAGCACCAGGGGGCGCCAGCACCAGGGGGCGCCAGCACCAGGGGGCGCCAGCACCAGGGGGCGCCAGCACCAGGGGGCGCCAGCACCAGGGGGCGCCAGCACCAGGGGGCGCCAGCACCAGGGGGCGCCAGCACCAGGGGGCGCCAGCACCAGGGGGCGCCAGCACCAGGGGGCGCCAGCACCAGGGGGCGCCAGCACCAGGGGGCGCCAGCACCAGGGGGCGCCAGCACCAGGGGGCGCCAGCACCAGTGAACAGTATCCGCCAACAGTCTGAATTCAGTCCCATTAGCTTGGGTATAAAGTGAAATGACGAAGCCCTGACCCTGTCCAGTTTCCATTCCCCAGATATCCATGCGCCCGAAAGCTTTTTGCACCGAGTGGGCCAATCCATCATGGGCTCTGATAGATATAAAAATCGCAGGTCCAGTATAGATTGATTGTTCAGCCAAGATAAGGTGGCGGCGGCACTGCAAACAGATGAAAAATTGGGCGTGGATAAGAATGAACCGCCTGCATGAACAACTTAAAATGAGGATCTGGAGTTGAAGACCCTTGCTTAAAATCCTCATGCTCATACCCGATCAGGCCAACGTCAAGCTTTAGATGTTTTTAATAACAGTCTTAAAGTTTTCAGAAAACAAAATACAAATAGAAAGGCTCACCCTTAAGAAGTCAGCTCCGTCGTGTAAGAAAATGAGGTGCTTTCAATCCAGTTTCTCACCGAAAATGCGGAATCAAATCTATCTAAGTATATATCTATCTATCTATCTATCTATCTATCTATCTATCTATCTATCTATCTATCTATCTATCTATCTATCTATCTATCTATCTATCTATCTATCTATCTATCTATCTATCTATCTATCTATCTATCTATCTATCTATCTATCTATCTATCTATCTATCTATCTATCTATCTATCTATCTATCTATCTATCTATCTATCTATCTATCTATCTATCTATCTATCTATCTATCAATACGTCAGTCAATCCTGACATTTTACAATCACATCAAGTACCAAGACTTTCTTGCCAAAACCTAGCGCATTTAAAGTTCAAGCACAATTCACAGAAGAGCTTTGTCATGAATTCCGACCGCCGGCAGTAGCACAGCCCTTATGCCTATTCAGCTTTCTCTTGCATAGCTGTATCCCACCGAAAGCTCTAGGCAGCTCTGCTAGCCATTGTTTTAGCCTTAAGACCCACCCCTTGCCAAGGAGGCCGGTTGAGTCGGGGAAAGGGGAGTTGTATTAAGGGGGTTTTCAGTGGCCCGCCAGTGAACGGCGCCACTGTGTCGGGTCCTTTCTGTCCGATATTATTCAGACTCCGCCGTGTCTGCCAATTCTACAGACTGTAGACCGCTCTCCGTGCCTGTTCCACGCTAATAATTTGCTCGCACTTGTGCGCGTGTGCGACCCCTTCTTCAACCAGTTGGCAGTGTTGCAGCATGGCAGATCCGTTCTCGTCGCAAAGGGGACCGGTGGACACGACAATACATCTCTCCGCCTCTCCCATCTCTCTCTCCGCCTCTCCCATCTCTCTCTCCGCCTCTCCCATCTCTCTCTCCGCCTCTCCCATCTCTCTCTCCGCCTCTCCCATCTCTCTCTCCTCTCTCTCCGTCTCTTCCCATCTCATTCTGATCCCCTTGCTCGCTAACAACTCCCTCCCTTACCCTACATTTCCCTTCTGTCCCTCATCATTCAAAGCCATCTAACAAATGAATTCATCATTGCTTTAGATCATTGTGTGGCGGAGTCCTCTGGCATTGTAAGCATTGTGAGCTGATGGCTTGCCAATGACTGCCTCGTAGGTGCTTGGCTGTCTGAGTCAGCCGAAAATCTGATATGCGGCACAATGGGATTCTGGGTTTGCCCGCCTTCCCGATGGGGATGAAATAAGAAAATTGTAGGATGCTGGGATGTTGCGAATTCGGGATGGATGGCTGACAGTCTCAGCTATTAGCTCCCCGCCTCTCTACCCCCCGCTTTACCCTCCTCCCTCTCGCTGCCCTCCAGTTTACCCTCTTCCCTCCCTCTGCCCTCCAGTTCACCCTCCTCTCTCTCTCTCAACCCTTCAGTTTACCTTCTTCCCCCTCTCTACCCTCCAGTTTACCCTCTTCTCTCTCTACCCTCCAATTTACCCTCTTCCCTCTCTCTCTACCCTCCAGTTTACCTTCTTCCCCCTCTCTACCCTCCAGTTTACCCTCTTCTCTCTCTACCCTCCAATTTACCCTCTTCCCTCTCTCTCTACCCTCCAGTTTACCCTCCTCCCTCTCTCTACCCTCCAGTTTACCCTCTTCTCTCTCTACCCTCCGCTGCACCCTTTTTCTATCCCACCCTCAACTTCCCACTACCAGATATTATATTTCATCCACTCTAATTTCAACATTATTTTACAAGGTGAAAATGGCCCCAGCAACGTTATTTAATAGACACGACAATCTCATTAGCATAACTAAAAGAGTTATTATATTAGCTTAGCCTAGTTATCGGCATTGTCACTTATGAAATTTGCCACAGGGCAAAATGATTTGCATCAGCGGGCCACTCTTAACTGAACCTAGCAATTATAATACAACCCTCCGCCCGGTGCGACAATAGATTCAATATAATAAACATAGGTAATGACATTATGGAGCTAATATTGCTAATCATATTGCTAGCGGCTTCGCTAGAGGGGGTAAAGAGACCCCCTACTGCTCCCGGCTGAGTCTGTAAGCCGCCCATTTGGTCATAGGACTCAACGCGAGCTAATTACATGGCACGCTATGTATGATGTGTGATGTAACATTTCGAAATGCATGTCATTTGACACTTTGTATGCAACACACTAGAGAGAGCCATGCTTTGGTTCCGGTGACTCAGTAATGACACTCAGTGATTCGCTGTGACTCTCAGTGTTTCAAAGTCACCCTCGGTGACTCTCAGTGATTTGCAATTACTCTTAGGGATTTTATGTGACTCCCAGTGACTCCCAAGGATTCTTAGTGACTCTCGTTGATTCTTGGTGACTCCCAGTGATTATTGGTGACTCCCAGTGATTCTTGGTGACTCTCAGGGATTCTCAGTGACTCTTAGGGATTCTCAGTGACTCTTAGAGATTCTCAGTGACTCTCAAGGATTCTCAGTGACTCTCAAGGATTCTCAGTGACTCTCAATGATTCTCAGTGATTTTCAGTGATTCTCACTGACTCTCAATGATTCTCAGTGATTCTCAGTGATTCTCAGTGACTCTCAGTGATTCCCAGTGATTCTCAGTGACTCAGTGATTCTCAGTGATTCTCAGTGACTCTCAGTGATTCTCAGTGATTCTCAGTGACTCTCAATGATTCTCAATGACTCTCAATGATTCTCAGTGGCTCTCCGTGATTCTTAGTGACTTTCAATTATTCTTAGTGAGTCTCGATGATTCCCAGTGATTCTCAGTGACTCTCAGTGATTCTTAGTGACTCTCAGTGATTATCAGTGATTCTCAATGACTCTCAATGACTCTCAATGACTCTCAGTGACTCTCAGTGAATCTTAGCATCTTTTTGCGACTCGCTGGGATGCGATCACCCGAGAAAAATAATTATCTTAAGAGACACAAAAGCCCAAAAATGCAGCGGACGTTTCTTTGAAAGACAAACCAATGCAGTCCCGGAGGCCACCCCATGCTCATCACGGAAATTGCGAAAAGCATAATTTTGCTTTTACATCTTCTTTTGTATTAAATCTCTATTATATTCTCCTCCAGGTCTGTACGCAGGTGCATTTGCTGATTAAAAGCCATTTAGGTATTGTATTATCAAAGCACCAGTCTAATATATGTCGGTTGATTATGTAATAAAAATGCTTTATCTACTGCCTGTTCCACCCCAGCTGCCTCCAATGCACTGCTTGATGAAGAACTATGGAGCCTAGCAGATCTAGATAAACACGATTTCTCGATTTAAAATATCCCATTCTATACATTTATCCCCATGTAATCTGCATGTATGCGATCCCAGCTAATGTAGCTATTGGGACTTTGTCATTTCCAATCCGCAGTCAGTCAGTCAGACCCTTATCAATACTAGCCGCTACCATGAACCCCCATCAGCTTAACCTGCTAGATTATTCTTTGCTTTGGCACTGCGACCCTGGCTGTTGTCAATTGTTTATTCGCTCAGGTGGACGTCTGTTAGTGTCTGTAAGTGTCTGTCAGTGTGTCTGCTTGTGTCTCTGTCAGTGTCTGTCAGTGTCTGTCAGTGTCTGTCAGTGTCTGTCAGTGTCTGTCAGTGTCTGTCAGTGTCTGTCAGTGTCTGTCAGTGTCTGTCAGTGGGTCTGTCCTAGTGTCTGTCAGTGTCTATCAGAGTCTGTCAGTGTCTGTCAGTGTCTGTCAGTTCCTGTCAGTGTCTGTCCTAGTGCCTGTCTTAGTGTCTGTCAGTGTGTCTGTCCTAGTGTCTGTCCTAGTGTCTGTCAGTGTCTGTCAGTGTCTGTCAGTGTCTGTCAGTGTCTGTCAGTGTCTGTCAGTGTCTGTCAGTGTCTGTCAGTGTCTGTCAGTGTCTGTCAGTGTCTGTCAGTGGGTCTGTCCTAGTGTCTGTCAGTGTCTATCAGAGTCTGTCAGTGTGTGTCAGTGTCTGTCAGTTCCTGTCAGTGTCTGTCCTAGTGCCTGTCTTAGTGTCTGTCAGTGTGTCTGTCCTAGTGTCTGTCCTAGTGTCTGTCAGTGTCTGTCAGTGTGTCTGCTTGTGTGTCTGTCAGTGTCTGCCAGTGTCTGTCAGTGTCTGTCAGTAGCAGCCCTATGACCGCTTCCCCCAAACACCCAACCAAAACTTTTTTATCAACCTGGCCTAGTAGATAGCCTTAACTAAACAGCTAAAGCAATTAGCATTATTCGTATGGAAACTGACTTAAAAAATTCTTTATTTAAGCTTTTCATCTTCATGCAGTTGCTTCTCCACACCAGAGACCTGTCCGGACCACCCCTGGCGAACACAATCGAGCAGTAAAGTGGACAGCTTGTTATCATTGCTGCCTTTGAAAATATTTGCTCTCTCCATGAATGCCTACTGCTGCAGAGATGACGATGGAGGGGAGAAGCTGGCAGCCAGCTCTGAGGCGGGCATCGACTGCCGCTTCTTTTGTTAGAGCTGCATCTGCGTGCAGCTGGAAAATTATGTAAATTTATGGCACCTCACATTTAGGTGCAATAAATTTTAGGCGCGGTACGTCTATTACACCTGTACGGGCACACAGATAGACAGACGGACATTAGGACAGACACTAGGACAGACACTAGGACAGACACTAGGACAGACACTATAGGACAGACACTAGGACAGACACTAGGACAGACACTAGGACAGACACTAGGACAGACACTATAGGACAGACACTAGGACACACACTAGGACACACACTCGGACAGACACTAGGACAGACACTAGGACAGACACTATAGGACAGACACTAGGACAGACACTAGGACAGACACTAGGACAGACACTAGGACAGACACTATAGGACAGACACTAGGACAGACACTATAGGACAGACACTAGGACAGACACTAGGACAGACACTAGGACAGACACTAGGACAGACACTATAGGACAGACACTAGGAAAGACACTAGGACAGACACTAGGACAGACACTAGGACAGACACTAGGACAGAAACTATAGGACAGACACTAGGACAGACACTAGGACAGACACTAGGACAGACACTATAGGACAGACACTAGGAAAGACACTAGGACAGACACTAGGACAGACACTAGGACAGACACTAGGACAGACACTAGGACAGACACTAGGACAGACACTAGGACAGACACTAGGACAGACACTAGGACAGACACTATAGGACAGACACTAGGAAAGACACTAGGACAGACACTAGGACAGACACTAGGACAGACACTAGGACAGACACTATAGGACAGACACTATAGGACAGACACTATAGGACAGACACTATAGGACAGACACTAGGACAGGCACTAGGACAGACACTAGGACAGGCACTATAGGACAGACACTACGACACATCGGCAATCGGCAATCGCACGCAGACATTGGTTCGAACCCCGATTATCCGACTCGAAGCAAAGCGCTCCAAAATGTTTCTCTCCTCGGCACAAGCAGCCCAGCCGCAAGAGGCAGTCGATGGGCTTGGCGTGACTCAGGTGTTGTCCACTCGCTGCTTCCTTTCTTTTTCTTCCTAGCAAAAAGTGTTTTAAGTAGCCACTGAGAAACCCCTTGCCGTATGCCACAAGGTCCGCCTTTTCCGGCCAGGGGCTACCTCGGCACGCCATTATTTTTTCTCTCCGTGAAATTTCCAAGAAAATCTTTTTTGCACTGGAATTTCCTTGGATGGGGCGCTGCTTTTTTAAAAGCTGAATTGCGTGCTACTTGATATTATGGATCTTACGGATTCTAAAAACACCGTCTGTCAACTACCAACTCTTGAAGTGGCAAAATATACAGAACCTGGCTATGCTTGTGTGCCTCCCAGATCCTCATCAGTTGCTGGGCCAGCCTCTCAGATCCTCAGTTGCTGGGCCAGCCTCCCAGATCCTCAGTTGCTGGGCCAGCCTCCCAAATCCTCAGTTGCTGGGCCAGCCTCCCAGAGTGTCAGTTGCTGGGCCAGCCTCCCAGATCCCCAGTTGCTGGGCCAGCCTTCCAGATCCCCAGTTGCTGGGCCAGCCTCCCAGATCCCCAGTTGCTGGGCCAGCCTCCCAGATCCCCAGTTGCTGTGCCAGCCTCCCAGATCCCAGTTGCTGTGCCAGCCTCCCAGATCCCCAGTTGCTGTGCCAGCCTCCCGGATCCCCAGTTGCTGGGCCAGCATTCCAGATCCCCAGTTGCTGGGCCAGCCTCCCGGATCCCCTCTCTGAATATCTCATTCTGCAGTTTTGTAGCACCTGCCTAAGTCTACAAGTATTTTCAGCTCTAAATCACGCCTGACTCTCATATAAATAGATTAAATTCCCCATGAAAATTGTTAATAAGACTAATAAAACTCAGCCAGTCTCAACTGTCACCTTGCTGGGGGTTCACTTGCACAATTACTGAAAGCAATAAATAGTTTCAAGTCATAAAACTTACACTTAAAATGGTCATAAACCGCAGACAAGGCCGTCCATTTAGATTCAAATTGTTGCATTCACACTGCAGAGACCCCGACACTGCATCATGAAAACCAGGCTCAAAACTATTCATGAGCAGTGTATCTTTTGCCCGTGAGAATCTATCCAAACCATGAAATGATGCACTATAAAATAACAACTACTTGATTATTTTTCGAAGGACGCAAATTAGATGAAAAACAACTTCGACAATGCGCGAACACAGCCATTCATTAGAGATTTCTAAGTGTTAAGGCAAGAAGAGCTTTGTAGGATAACCCACTGAGTTTATCATTATCTAGGATGCTGTGATCACCTTCTATGTGAGGGAGACAGTGAGTGTAAATGTGAGGGAGACAGTAGGTAACATGTGAGGGAGACAGTGAGTGTAAATGTGAGGGAGACAGTGAGTGCACACGCGAGGGAGACGGTAGGCACATGTGAGGGAGACAGTAGGTGTACATGTAAGAGAGACAGTAGGTACACGTGAGGGAGACAGCAGGTACATGTGAGGGAGACAGTAGGTACATGTTAGAGAGACAGTAGGTACATGTGAGGGAGACAGTAGGTACATGTGAGGGAGACAGTAGGTACATGTGAGGGAGACAGTAGGTACATGTGAGGGAGACAGTAGGTACATGTGAGGGAGACAGTAGGAACATGTGAGGGAGACGGTAGGTAACATGTGAGGGAGACAGTGAGTGCACACGCGAGGGAGACGGTAGGCACATGTGAGGGAGACAGTAGGTGTACATGTAAGGGAGACGGTAGGTACACGTGAGGGAGACAGCAGGTACATGTGAGGGAGACAGTAGGTACATGTGAGGGAGACAGTAGGTACATGTGAGGGAGACAGTAGGTACATGTGAGGGAGACAGTAGGTACATGTTAGAGAGACAGTAGGTACATGTGAGGGAGACAGTAGGTACATGTAAGGGAGACAGTAGGTACATGTGAGGGAGACAGTAGGTACATGTGAGGGAGACAGTAGGAACATGTGAGGGAGACGGTAGGTAACATGTGAGGGAGACAGTGAGTGCACACGCGAGGGAGACGGTAGGCACATGTGAGGGAGACAGTAGGTGTACATGTAAGGGAGACGGTAGGTACACGTGAGGGAGACAGCAGGTACATGTGAGGGAGACAGTAGGTACATGTGAGGGAGACAGTAGGTACATGTGAGGGAGACAGTAGGTACATGTGAGGGAGACAGTAGGTACATGTTAGAGAGACAGTAGGTACATGTGAGGGAGACAGTAGGTACATGTGAGGGAGACAGTAGGTACATGTTAGAGAGACAGTAGGTACATGTAAGGGAGACAGTAGGTACATGTGAGGGAGACAGTAGGTACATGTGAGGGAGACAGTAGGTACATGTGCCAAAATGAGTCACAAAAAAAAGCCACAAAGCAACAGAAATTCTTCAACTCTCGTATCGCACTGCAGACCTGGCCCGCCGAGCTCGAACCAACGTGATTGTTGGAGCCAACGCGAACCGGCCTTCGATTGGGCTGGTTGCAGCCGCCAGCCTCGGCCTGACTGTCGTCTGTTTGTTGCTTTGATTGATTTCTGTTGGAGCAAAAGCGCCTTGTTTATATATGAATACATTTATGTAGTGTACTACTTAGCACTAGTAGAAATGAGAGAGACTAAACACTTTTTATGTGGCCAGTCTAATAATCTTGTTATAAATGACCGCGTCTCTCTACCGAGTGTCTTAATGTACACTGATCTTGGATAGCCAATTAAGTCTCTCTACCCCTGTCCCCAATGTACACTGATCTTGGATAGCCAATTAAGTCTCTCTACCCCTGTCCCCAATGTACACTGATCTTGGATAGTCAACTAAGTCTTTCTACCCCTGTCCCCAATGTACACTGATCTTGTATGGCCATGGCTCTCTAGTACCCCTGTGCCCAATGTTCACAGACATTGATCGCCTGCCCCCTTGCCGAAAATCAGCGCTTTTCATTGAGCCACAAATAGTTCAATAGTGCTACAAGTAGCTGTATTGGCATTTATATATTCTACGATCTATGGGACCAGTTCTATATGAAAACAAATATGAACAATTCTACCATGCATGTAATTGCCTACCTGTAAGTAACTACCCTTAACTCTACAGCCAACTTTTACTAATATAATGTTAGTTCCGGGTGTTATTTCTATACACATGATCAATCCGTTATCAAACGTATTGTACTGAACTGTCAGTCTTTCATGTATAGAGTGAAATAAACGCGACTAATCTATATTGAAATAGATTTTGTAATTGTCATTCGATTTCCTGTAGCACATTGACTTATCGTCTATATGCATTCCGCATAGTTCATAGTGTTCTTATTTTTACTTCAAGGTACGCTGGTATAGGCATACTTAATATCACGTAAAAGATAGTTTAAAATCGCGGGTTGGTCATGGATGAATGAATAGAATGGATTGCTATTCTGGCTCTGGCTATTTTCGTTTTTGACTCTTTTGCATCCGGTTCCCCCCCGTGCCTTTTCATTGGTTGATGATTGCCATAGACAATTTTCGGCCTTCGCCCCTTTCTTTCGATGCACAAGCGCTTTCGCTCGTGTTTTGAAATAAAGGGGGAAGACCTACGAGCGCTCGATATTCTCTGCAAGTAACTGACATTCTCAGTTCTTTTCGCTTGTGCATCGAAAGAAAGGGGCGAAGGCCGAAAACTGTCTATGGCAATCATCAACCAATGAAAAGGCACGGGGGGGAACCGGATGCAAAAGAGTCAAAAACGAAAACAGCCAGAGCCAGAACAGCAATCCATTCTATTCATTCATCCATGGGGTTGGTA
Source organism: Macrostomum lignano (assembly GCA_002269645.1). Taxonomy (NCBI): domain Eukaryota; kingdom Metazoa; phylum Platyhelminthes; family Macrostomidae; genus Macrostomum; species Macrostomum lignano. Next base: position 227,364 of record NIVC01000118.1, read on the forward strand.
GACAAAAAAACCCAGTTTATATACTTCGAAGTAATTAATCGATTATGAAAGCAATGCAAAGTGTCTATGGTCCAACGTTATGCACGTACCTATTTGTGTTTCATCAATTCGATTAATACAGAAGTACTAGCTATATTTATATATTTGATTCATCAGGTTGTTTGCTTTGCAATTATTGACTGATATTACATTTTCGTTATTAAAAATGGCACCTCTTAACAATACCGAACTGGCCCTGCTTTGGTACACCTTTGTATGCATCGCTGTTGCCTGCGCAATGGCAGCCATGAGCCACCTGCACGCAGTCTTAGGCGTCACTCACTCCTGGATTTGCCCCGTCAGCCTGGCGGCCGCTGAAACCGAGCTGGTGCGAAAGCTGCGAATTTCGCACAAAAAAACTACGGCAAAGTACAATCGACGTTGATCAAAGGCAGCAATTTAATTGGCGCAGTCGGCTGAGATGAATGGTGGCAATTATTAAACAATCGGCAAAAATCAAAGGCTAAAATTATCTGATAATCGGCAGAGATCAAAGGCGGCAATTATCTGACAATCGGCAGAAATCAAAGGCGGAAATTATCTGACAATCGGCAGAGATCAAAGGCGGCAATTATCTGACAATCGGCAGAGATCTAAGGCGGCAATTATCTGACAATCGGCAGAGATCAAAGGCGGCAATTATCTGACAATCGGCAGAGATCAAAGGCGGCAATTATCTGACAATCGGCAGAGATCAAAGGCGGCAATTATCTGACAATCGGCAGAGATCAAAGGCGGCAATTATCTGACAATCGGCAGAGATCAAAGGCGGCAATTATCTGACAATCGGCAGAGATCAAAGGCGGCAATTATCTGACAATCGGCAGAGATCAATGGCGGCAGTTATCTGATAGTCGGCAAAGATCAAAGGCGGCAATTATCTGACAATCGGCAGAGATCAAAGGCGGCAATTATCTGACAATCGGCAGAGATCAAAGGCGGCAATTATCTGACAATCGGCAGAGATCAAAGGCGGCAATTATCTGACAATCGGCAGAGATCAATGGCGGCAGTTATCTGATAGTCGGCAAAGATCAAAGGCGGCAATTATCTGACAATCGGCAGAGATCAAAGGCGGCAATTATCTGACAATCGGCAGAGATCAAAGGCGGCAATTATCTGACAATCGGCAGAGATCAAAGGCGGCAATTATCTGACAATCGGCAGAGATCAAAGGCGGCAATTATCTGACAATCGGCAGAGATCAAAGGCGGCAATTATCTGACAATCGGCAGAGATCAATAGCGGCAGTTATCTGATAGATAGTCGGCAAAGATCAAAGGCGGCAATTATCAGACAATCGGCAGAGATCTAAGGCGGCAATTATCTAATAGTCGGCAGAGATCAAAGGCGGCAATTAACTGATAATCGGCAGACATCAAAGTATGCATCAACTTGCACGATCATTAAAAGCATGTTTCCATCACAGGTATTTTTAACTTTTACCTTTAGAAAAGTCAAAATGATTATTTGATAAATTGAAATAAAAAATCTCAATAAAAAGTCCAATTTGTTTGTTTGAACTGAGTGTTTGCATAAAATTCAAAACAGCAGAAAAAGCGAAGCATTCCAAGACTACTCATATTCCGCGACTCAACTCTCATTAATTTTATTAAACAACAGAAACATAAAGCGGTTACAATTCACGAGCTCTCTACAATGTAAATTGCCTAGTTTACAAAGTATACTTAGCACGCTCACTAATTTTATAAATACATCAAGCAGTTTTACATTGCAAGTATTCGAGTTTAGTTACAGGTGATGACTTAATAGAATCAATGCATGCGACTGAACTGTCGGAGAGAAAATAATTGATACTGTTTCGATATGTTTTCCATGGCTGATAAGCATTAACAGTATTGAATTCTACCTGACAAAATAAGAAACTTGCAGTCAGACAAAATAGACACGTATGTAGGCTTGAGAGTGCCTCGGCCTCAGTGTCGATGCATTAGTGCCTGTCTGCCTGCCTGTCTGTCTGTCTGTCTGTCTGTCTGTCTGTCTGTCTGTCTGTCTGTCTATCTGTCTGTCTGTCTGTCTGTCTGTCTGTCTGTCTGTCTGCCTGCCTGTCTGTCTGTCTGTCTGTCTGTATGTCGGTCTGTCTGTCTGTCGGTCGGTCTGTCTGCCCGTCCGTCTTAGTGTCTGTGTGTCTGTCTGGCCGCCACTGTACACGCACACAGGATGCTTCAGCTGCTCATAAAGCCAACACTCCAGCAAAAGAAGCAGCAAGTCAATAGTATCAAAAAGCAATATTAAACTGTCAATCGAACAGCAGTTAATTTTTCTTATTGTGATCAAACATGGAAACGGTGCGGCGAATATTTGTAGCCGATGACTCACTCGCTCGGGCGGCCTCTGAAAAGCCAAACCAGAAAGTTTTGTAAAGCTCGGTTCTACGCAACACAGATACAGAATAGCTAGATGTCACTCGTCTACTCTTTTTCAGTAGAGAAAAGAGCGTTTATTGCTTAATATAGTAATAAAAATAAAAATCAATCAATTCTTCAAGTTTTGACGATTTTGGAGCTGCGACAATCGCTTTTGGATTTCTACAAGCAGGCTCTCTGATTGGCTGAGCTAGATTGGGCCTGCCTACCCCCCTTAGGCTGAGTTTTGTCTGTCTGACTTCGACCTCTCTCCTTACTGCTCTATCATTGGCTGAGCCAGATTGGGCCTGTCCCCCTTAGGCTGGGTTTCTTCCGCCTAACTTTGACCTCTCGTCTCCTTACTGCTCTCTTATTGGCTGAGCTGGATTTGGCCTGCCTGCCGCAAACCCCAAGGAATTGAAATTTCAGCTGGCACATTAAATTTAAGTGACACTGCGCAGACAAACTACTGAAAAAGTGTAGACGCTGTACTTTTTTGCCAACTTTAATTACGAGGGACAAAGCGAGTTATTCCAGTATCTGTGGATTTTTATACTCATATTAACAATTTAGCCTGACAGGCAGCAGCAGAAATTACTTGCTGCAAAAACCCATTACTCATTTGAATTGAGCAACAAAATAAGAAAATAGTAATTTTCTGGTGTAAACTTTGTTGTACAAGTTGTTAAAAACAGGACAAAAATTCTTGTTTATAATCAAACTGTAAGAAAGTATACGTTAAACAGGGTAAGTGTTTCATTTATAAGACTGGGAAATGTCACCTGTTAGAGACCGGGAAATGTAACTTGTTACAGACTGGGAAATGTAACCTGTTACAGACTGGAAAATGTTACCTGTTGCAGACAGGGAAATTTGATCTGTTAGAGACTGGGAAATGTAACATGTTAGATGCTGGGAAATGTCACCTGATAGAGACTGGTATATGTCACCTGTTAGAGACTGGTATATGTCACCTGTTAGAGACTGGGCAATCCCTAGTTTTCCATAACAGAGCAGCTCGCAAATTGTTCTCCATCACCTGCTCACTAAAAGTCAACCAAGAATTACCAAGAAATGTACTTTAATGTTATAAAGTACATCTGAAACTATTTAACAAAATAAAAAACAACAAAATTTTGGTGAGCAACAGAAAAAGCAGCAAATGCTTTATGAAATTCCTAACAAAAATTTCTTCATTGCCTCTTTGATTGCTCAAAAAGCATGGCGGATCTGAATGCGAGAGCGCTATGGGCTCTGGTTCGGCCTGTAGTGATTAACACGGTTCATTCACAATGTAGTTCTGTGACAATATCATTAGGCCTTACATTGGAGTGACTACGGATCAGTGAAAATATGATTCAGTCACAATATGATTCAGTCACAATATGATTCAGTCACAATATGATTCAGTCACACTATGATTCAGTCACAATATGGTTCAGTCACAATATGATTAAGTCACAATATGATTCAGTCACAATATGATTCAGTCACAATATGATTCAGTCACAATATGGTTCAGTCACAATATGGTTCAGTCACAATATGGTTCAGTCACAATATGGTTCAGTCACAATATGATTCAGTCACAATATGGTTCAGTCACAATATGGTTCAGTCACAATAGGATTCACAGACAATGTGATTCATTCATAATATTATGAGTCACGAGTCACTGAAAATAGAAAAAAATTGTCTACCATGTCACAGTTAGATTGAAAATTTTGATATCATGCTCTATTGAACTACTTGCTGTATTCGAATTTGCGAGTAGCAAGTAGCGCATATTTTGTTAGAGAGTTAGAAAATGCATCATAAATGATTAGATAAGATGAGAAAAAATTGTTTAAATGCTCTCTAGCCTTAATTAGTATGTGCGGCACAGCCCTGTGGCGTCAGACCAATCTATTTTTAGAAAGCTAATTTAAGAGCCGCAGTTTTAGTTAAGCAGTGACCTCTGGCAAGCCAACCAGGCTGTTTGGCAATGTTTATTACTAAATAATGAAATCAGTTTATAGTATAACGATTTTCAGTATAGTGGATTGTAGTTTTCCAATTTTTTTACCAAGAAAGCGCTGACAGAGTTGCTGTGGTGAACCGTCTGCGACTGAGCACTGTGAGCAGTGAATTATCCAGATTTTACAGGATTATAGCACAGCTCAAACGTTGCAATGCAATTAAGGTAAAAAGTGCGAAATATAATCGAAAATAAAGACATCGAGAGACAGTGACAGGAAAATTAATATGGAAGATGAAAGATATGAGAGATGAGGAAAAGGGGAGATTGAAGATAGGGGAGATGAAGGATATGGGAGATGATAGATGAGAGATGAGAGATAGGGAAGATGATAGATGAGAGATGAGAGATAGGGAAGATGATAGATGAGAGATGAGAGATAGGGAAGATGAGAGATAGGGAAGATGATAGATGAGAGATGAGAGATAGGGAAGATGATAGATGAGAGATGAGAGATAGGGAAGATGATAGATGAGAGATGAGAGATAGGGAAGATGATAGATGAGAGATGAGAGATAGGGAAGATGATAGATGAGAGATGAGAGATAGGGAAGATGATAGATGAGAGATGAGAGATAGGGAAGATTATAGATGAGAGATGAGAGATAGGGGAGATGAGAGATAGGATATGAGAGACATATAATTTATGTCTACACTCATAGAGCGAACGTACCCCTATTATCGAACACAAAAACAAATGCACCCATTGACCTGATAATGCAGCTAAATTTAACACAGGCAAATCAGTGACGTGCAGACAATTTGAGAGATAGGAGATAAATAGGATGAGAGATGGGAGATAAATGAGATGAGAGATGAGAGATAGGAGATAAATGAGATGAGAGATGAGAGATAGGAGATAAATGAGATGAGAGATGAGGAGATAGGAGATAAATGAGATGAGAGATGAGAGATAGAAGATAAATGAGATGAGAGATGAGAGATAGGAGATAAATGAGATGAGAGATGAGAGATAGGAGATAAATGAGATGAGAGATGAGAGATAGGAGATAGGGGCGATGAGTGATAGGGGAGATGAGAGAGAAAAAAATGCGAGAGTAGAGATATGAGAGAGTAAAAATATGAGAGAGGTAGATGAGACAGAGATAGATGAAGAGAGAGCAGACAGAGACCAAGACAGATTAGCAGACGCAATGTTTGGGTTAGCAAAAGCCAGCAGCAACAGCTATTCCAGATTGATGTAATAAGTGTTGCTACGCAAATGTCTACACTCATAGAGCGAACGTACCCCTATTATCGAACACAAAAACAAATGCACCCATTGACCTGATAATGCAGCTAAATTTAACACAGGCAAATCAGTGACGTGCAGACAATTTGAGAGATAGGAGATAAATAGGATGAGAGATGGGAGATAAATGAGATGAGAGATGAGAGATAGGAGATAAATGAGATGAGAGATGAGAGATAGGAGATAAATGAGATGAGAGATGAGAGATAGGAGATAAATGAGATGAGAGATGAGAGATAGGAGATAAATGAGATGAGAGATGAGGAGATAGGAGATAAATGAGATGAGAGATGAGAGATAGAAGATAAATGAGATGAGAGATGAGAGATAGGAGATAAATGAGATGAGAGATGAGAGATAGGAGATAAATGAGATGAGAGATGAGAGATAGGAGATAGGGGCGATGAGTGATAGGGGAGATGAGAGAGAAAAAAATGCGAGAGTAGAGATATGAGAGAGTAAAAATATGAGAGAGGTAGATGAGACAGAGATAGATGAAGAGAGAGCAGACAGAGACCAAGACAGATTAGCAGACGCAATGTTTGGGTTAGCAAAAGCCAGCAGCAACAGCTATTCCAGATTGATGTAATAAGTGTTGCTACGCAAATGTCTACACTCATAGAGCGAACGTACCCCTATTATCGAACACAAAAACAAATGCACCCATTGACCTGATAATGCAGCTAAATTTAACACAGGCAAATCAGTGACGTGCAGACAATTTGAGAGATAGGAGATAAATAGGATGAGAGATGGGAGATAAATGAGATGAGAGATGAGAGATAGGAGATAAATGAGATGAGAGATGAGAGATAGGAGATAAATGAGATGAGAGATGAGAGATAGGAGATAAATGAGATGAGAGATGAGAGATAGGAGATAGGGGCGAAGAGTGATAGGGGAGATGAGAGAGAAAAAAATGCGAGAGTAGAGATATGAGAGAGTAAAAATATGAGAGAGGTAGATGAGACAGAGATAGATGAAGAGAGAGCAGACAGAGACCAAGACAGATTAGCAGACGCAATGTTTGGGTTAGCAAAAGCCAGCAGCAACAGCTATTCCAGATTGATGTAATAAGTGTTGCTACGCAAATGTCTACACTCATAGAGCGAACGTACCCCTGTTATCGAACACAAAAACAAATGCACCCATTGACCTGATAATGCAGCTAAATTTAACACAGGCAAATCAGTGACGTGCAGACAATTTGCCACAGTCTTAAAAACTTAACTGAGAAAGAGCTCAAAATCCAGAGCACCATATAAGGAAATCCGAAGCTTGAAATACGTAAAGAGTAAAATGCGCAACACCGGGGAATTCGCCTAGAAACCAGAAAAAAATGGTTCAAAGTACCAATATCGAAGGTTCTATCAAGTCACCGAATGAAATCATTAACTCATTGTTTTTCCTTTGCAGACAAGCAAGTTAAAAACCGGGCTTTTCCCGAGAATATTGGAACCGTTTAGCATGGTTTACGGAAATAAGCTAGATGGGGAATCCCTAAAAACAGAGATTTACCTATAAGCTAGTTAGGGAATCCCTAAAAACTGGGATTTTCCCAAAAGCTAGATGAGGAATCCTTAAATACTAGGATTTCTCAATTCCAAATAAAAAACCAAACCTGGGATTTCCCCATAAGCTGGATGGGGAATCTCTAAGAACTGGGATCTACTAATTCTAGATGGAAAACCCAAATCTGGGATTTCCCAATAAGCTAGATAGGGAATCCCTAAAAACTGGGATTTCCCAATGAGCTAGATAGGGAATCCCTAAAAACTGGGATTTCCCAATGAGCCAGATGGAAAACCCAAATCTGGGATTTCCCAATAAGCTAGATAGGGAATCTCTAAAAAAACTAGGATTTCCCCATAAGCTTGATGGGGAATCCCTAAAAACTGGGATTTCCCAATTCCATATGAAAAACCAAATCTGGGATTTCCCAAATCTGGAATTTCCCAAATCTGGGATTTCCCCATAAGCTAGATAGGGAATCCCTAAAAAAACTGGGACTTCCCTATAAGCTAGATGGGGAATCCAGAACCGGTGATTTCACTGGAAGCCAGAAGAAAACGAATCTCCCTACGCCTACGTGTATTTCCCTAGCAGCGAAGCTAGAAACTTTTAGTTTGTTATTGCTAACGGTTTTTCCCGTTCATGCAATCCCGACTCACGAGTTTCAGCAGAGCCGGTCGCCTGCGGCGGCGACAGCACTATCCGGTAGGTGTTGACAGCCGCCAGCAGGCAGGCCAGCAGAATCGGACCGAAAATCGCCCCGTCCAGGCCGCACCAGTACAGACCTCCGGCCACCGACAGGCCCGTCAGGTAGGGATGGCCAGCACTGCCAAGGCGAATAAATTAAACAATACTCACTTAAGAAAGTGAGTTTCGATACATATCGCCAGCTACGATTCAGTAATACTAATTCAAATAATTTATAATCACAACATTGATAATCTTATTTGCTATTTTCGATACATATCGGCAGCGAATATAAAAATTAAACCACTGCAACTTGTAACTCAATTTCCACAAAAAAGTATTTTCTTCGATACATATCGGCAGCAAATAAAAATTAAACCACTGCAACTTTAAACTCAATTTCCAAAAGGATAAATGTTTTTTCGATACATATCGGCAGCTAGGGTCTAGTCAATAAAATAAACAGCGAAAACTAAATTTTGGTTTTCAAAAAAGAATGTACTTTCGATACATATCGGCCGTCAGGACTCAGTAATACAAAACAATAAAATTAACCTATAATTAAGTAAGAAAATTAGTTACGGTACATTTCGGTAACTAGGGTTCTGGTAATAAAAATGTAACTTAAGCTCACATTAAGTTCTACAAAGCAGAATAGTTATTTTCCATACATATCGGCAGCTAAGCGGTAAAAAAATAATCTTTCTATAGCTACATTCAACATAAGGCTTAAAATTTTACAAAATATAAACTGCAGAGCAATATAAAATTGAGAAAAGCCTAAAATATTTCCTGCAGATGCACTGCTTGAACGAGAACGAGGAAATTATTTTATTTTTGAAAATGCAGCACGTATTCTGAATTCTCTGCTTTTGCATGCTTTCAATTGTTGATAGTGTTTGTAGGAATTGTTTAAATAATAAAATTTGAGCCTGAAGGTTGGAAGGCGGTTCACCTGAAGGTTCAGAGGTGGTTTACCTGAAGGTTGGTAGGCGGTTTACCTGAAGGTTGGGAGGCGGTTTACCTGAAGGTTGGTAGGCGGTTTACCTGAAGGTTGGGAGGCGGTTTACCTGAAGGTTGGTAGGCGGTTTACCTGAAGGTTGGGAGGCGGTTTACCTGAAGATTGGAAGGCGCTTTACCTGAAGATTGGAAGGCGGTTCACCTGAAGGTTCAGAGGCGGTTTATCTGAAGATTGGGAGGCAGTTTACCGGAAGGTTGGGAGGCGGTTTGCCTGAAGATTGGGAGGCGGTTTACCTGAAGGTTGGGAGGCGGTTTACCTGAAGGTTGGGAGGCGGTTTACCTGAAGGTTGGTAGGCGGTTTACCTGAAGGTTGGGAGGCGGTTTACCTGAAGATTGGAAGGCGGTTTATCTGAAGATCGGAAGGCGGTTTACCTGAAGATTGGAAGGCGGTTTACCTGAAGATTGGAAGGCGGTTTACCTGAAGGTTGGGAGGCGGTTTACCTGAAGATTGGAAGGCGGTTTACCTGAAGATTGGAAGGCGGTTTACCTGAAGATTGGAAGGCGGTTTACCTGAAGATTGGAAGGCGGTTCACCTGAAGGTTCAGAGGCGGTTTACCTGAAGATTGGAAGGCGGTTTACCTGAATGTTGGGAGGCGGTTTGCCTGAAGGTTGGGAGGCGGTTTGCCTGAAGGTTGGGAGGCGGTTCACCTGAAGATTGGGAGGCGGTTTACCTGAAGATTGGAAGGCGGTTTACCTGAAGATTGGAAGGCGGTTTACCTGAAGATTGGAAGGCGGTTTACCTGAAGATTGGAAGGCGGTTTACCTGAAGATTGGAAGGCGGTTTACCTGAAGATTGGAAGGCGGTTCACCTGAAGGTTCAGAGGCGGTTTACCTGAAGATTGGAAGGCGGTTTACCTGAATGTTGGGAGGCGGTTTGCCTGAAGGTTGGGAGGCGGTTTGCCTGAAGGTTGGGAGGAGGTTCACCTGAAGGTTGGGAGGCGGTTCACCTGAAGGTTGGGAGGCGGTTTACCTGAAGGTTGGGAGGAGGTCCACCTGAAGGTTGGGAGGAGGTTCACCTGAAGGTTGGGAGGCGGTTCACCTGAAGGTTGGGAGGCGGTTCACCTGAAGGTTGGGAGGCGGTTCACCTGAAGGTTGGGAGGCGGTTTACCTGAAGGTTGGGAGGAGGTCCACCTGAAGGTTGGGAGGAGGTTCACCTGAAGGTTCAGAGGCAATTTACCTGAAGGTTGGGAGGCGGTTCACCTGAAGGTTCAGAGGCAATTTACCTGAAGGTTGGGAGGCGGTTCACCTGAAGGTTGGGAGGCGGTTCACCTGAAGGTTGGGAGGCGGTTCACCTGAAGGTTGGGAGGCGGTTTACCTGAAGGTTGGGAGGAGGTCCACCTGAAGGTTGGGAGGAGGTTCACCTGAAGGTTGGGAGGCGGTTCACCTGAAGGTTGGGAGGCGGTTTACCTGAAGGTTGGGAGGAGGTCCACCTGAAGGTTGGGAGGAGGTTCACCTGAAGGTTCAGAGGCAATTTACCTGAAGGTTGGGAGGCGGTTCACCTGAAGGTTGGGAGGCGGTTCACCTGAAGGTTGGGAGGCGGTTGACCTGAAGGCTGGAGGGGGATTTAAAGCCTCACCTAAAGCCTTACAATGGAGGCAGAGCATATAAGCGTCGGGCTAAAGTCCTTAGTTCGATTCCAGGCCGCTGTACACCCCTAAGTAAGAGGAATGTGCACGGCCGCTTATCTCCTCTTACAACTCACCCTTTAATCTCGCCGTAGATGGTGGGGTCCACCAGATACGAAGGCAGCAGGTGGAGCAGCACAAAGGCTGCGGCCAGCAGCGGCTGCCCGTGGATCAGCCAAAGCTCCAGGGCGCCAGGCGCGCTGGCCCAGTAGGCGCCAAGAAACGGGATGGCGCCAAAAATGGCGGCAAGAACGCTTGGCGCGAACACCAGATTGACAGCGAAGACGGTGTGGGTCAGGCTGGTGTACAGGCCGTAGAAGCAGCTCATCTTCATGCTGGCCAGGAAGACTCCACTGCGGTGTGAGAGCAAAGTTGATTTCTTACAGCACCAGTTTAAACTTACCTGAGAACCCTGGATAATAATGGTTACATAAGCACCAATTTAAACCTGCCTGAGAACCCTGGATAATAATGGTTACCTAAGCATCAGTTTGAACCTACCTGAGAATTCTGGATAATAATGGTTACCTAAGCATCAGTTTGAACCTACCTGAGAACCCTGGATAATAATGGTTACCTAAGCACCAGTTTGAACCTACCTGAGAACCCTGTATAATAATGGTTACCTAAGCACCAGTTTAAACCTACCTGAGAACCCTGGATAAAGATGGATACCTAAGCACCAGTTTAAACCTACCTGAGAACCCCGGATAAAGATGGATACCTAAGCACCAGTTTAAACCTACCTGAGAACCCTGGATAAAGATGGATACCTAAGCACCAGTTTAAACCTACCTGAGAACCCTGGATAAAGATGGTTACCTAAGCACCAGTTTAAACCTACCTGAGAACCCTGGATAAAGATGGTTACCTAAGCACCAGTTTAAACCTACCTGAGAACCCTGGATAAAAATGGTTACCTAAGCACCAGTTTAAACCTACCTGAGAACCCTGGATAAAGATGGTTACCTAAGCACCAGTTTAAACCTACCTGAGTACCCTGGATAAAGATGGTTACCTAAGCACCAGTTTAAACCTACCTGAGAACCCTGAATAATAATGGTTACTATTAGTCATAACCCAATCAAGCAGAGAACAAACTATAAAGTACACACAGTACTTTCATACCCTGAAAAGTAGAAATAAAACATTGATACGTGAGAAAAAGAGAGGAACACAGGAGAGAGAGAGAAATGAGAATATTGAATAGGAAAAGCTTTGGGAGAATTTTCTCAGGATCTGAGGATGGGCGCTGTTGACGCAATTCTACAAGCACTCTGCCTTTTATAACAGAAATTCTAACTCTGTGCCTTGGGGTTTGGCCCTCATGGGGTGTGGATCGGTCAGGCAGGCAGACACAAGCAGATATATTTGGAAACAAAGTCTATCAGAAAGATCTGACTAGTAAAAAAGGCATTGATAATAACAAATGAGATTATTTGCGCAATAGGCTCGCCTAACTATACACTAACTCTATTGGTGAAGACGCAAAATGGTGCATAAATGTTATCGGCGCAATCATTTAGAGATAGATTGGCCTAGCATTAATATATAGGCCAATTTGTTTTAAAGAAAGCTATTTTCTAGTTTAAGATATAAGGCTGATATTGCTTGAACAAAGCTGTCAAATGGAACTGGCAATGCACCATTTTTTGGCAATAAATTATTTGCATAAAAATAGAGACACAAAAGAAATGGAAAAAGAGAGGAGAAAGAGGGGGAGAACGAGGGAGAGAAAGAGAGGGAGAAAGAGGGGGAGAAGGAGGGGGAGAAAGAGGGGGAGAAAGAGGGGGAGAAAGAGGGAGAGAAAGAGGGAGAGAAAGAGGGAGAGAAAGAGGGAGAGAAAGAGGGAGAGAAAGAGGGGGAGAAAGAGGGGGAGAAAGAGGGGGAGAAAGAGGGGGAGAAAGAGGGGGAGAAAGAGGGGGAGAAAGAGGGAGAGAAAGAGGGAGAGAAAGAGGGAGAGAAAAAGGGGAAGAGGGGTAAAAAGAGGCGGAGAAAGAGGGGAAGAGGGGTAAGAAGAGGGGGAGAAAGAGGGGTAAAAAGAGGGGGAGAAAGAGAGGAAGAAGGGTAAGAAGAGGGGGAGAAAGAGGAAAAAGGAGGCAAACCTGGTCGCATCTTCCAACGCTGAGTAGAGCGCATTGAAAACGGAATTCGGCCGATTCGAACTCATGGACGAGATGAACTGCACGGGCAGATACATGTCGTTGCTGAAGCACAGCAGCAGGTACAGGGATGTCAGAAACACCAGCTGAGGGGGGGAGCGGATAACTTCGGGAGTGGCGAATCCATGCTTTATCTGTCTGCTCTTCGAATTCGTCTCTTCTGTCTGACTCTCTTGTCCACCCCTGTCACTCTCCCATTTCTCCATACGCCCTCACTCTTCTCTGTCTGCCTGTCAATCTCCTCCGTCTACTACCCTTTCTCTGTGTACTTCTCACTCTTTAACTCTTTTCTGTCTACTTATCCCTCTCCTGTCTACATCTCACTCTCCTCTGTCTACCTCTCACTCTCCTCTGTCTACCCCCTCCCTCTGTCTACTTCTTACTCTCTTCTATCTCTCTTTTCTGTCTACCTCTCACTCTCCTCTGTCTACCTCTCACTCACCTCTGTCTACCACTCACTCTCCTCTGTCTACCTCTCACTCTCCTCTGTCTACCCCCTCCCTCTGTCTACTTCTTACTCTCTTCTATCTCTCTTTTCTGTCTACCTCTCACTCTCCTCTGTCTACCCCTCACTCTCCTCTGTCTACCCCCTCCCTCTGTCTACTTCTTACTCTCTTCTATCTCTCTTTTCTGTCTACCTCTCACTCTCCTCTGTCTACCCCTCACTCTCCTCTGTCTACCTCTCACTCTCCTCTGTCTACCCCTCACTCTCCTCTGTCTACCCCTCACTCTCCTCTGTCTACCTCTCACTCTCCTCTGTCTACCCCCTCCCTCTGTCTACTTCTTACTCTCTTCTATCTCTCTTTTCTGTCTACCTCTCACTCTTCTCTGTCTACCTCTCACTCTTCTCTGTCTACCCCTCACTCTCCTCTGTCTACCTCTCACTCTCCTCTGTCTACCTCTCACTCTCCTCTGTCTACCTCTCACTCTTCTCTGTCTACCCCCCACTCTCCTCTGTCTACCCCTCACTCTCCTCTATCTACCTCTCACTCTCCTCTGTCTACCTCTCACTCTCCTCTGTCTACCTCTCACTCTTCTCTGTCTACCACTCACTCTCCTCTGTCTACCTCTCACTCTCCTCTGTTTACCTCTCACTCTCCTCTGTTTCACTCTTCTCCTGTCTCGCAAACCCTATCCCACTGTCAATGACTCACCGACTGCAGCAGAAAGTTGAGCACGGCGGTGCCCCCGCCAAACAGTATCGACAGAGCTGTGGTGAGCAGGGTGAGCAGCAGGCTGAGGTTGCCTTTAATCACAATCCATAATGATTCGAGTACCTGCGGGTTCACGGAGAAAACAGGACGTTCTCATGTTGCATAAACATTGCTTTTAATAAATGCGGGCCACTTTGCAACTGCTTTTCTAACTGGGTGTTTATCGGTAGGTCTGCACCTTTATTTTCTTTTATACCTACCCAAGTATCTCCCTCTCTGCCTACCTCCTTATTTCAATCTCCATACCTACCTAAATATCTCCCTCTCTACCTACCCAAGTATCTACCTCTCTACCTACCCAAGTATCTCCCTCTCTACCTACCTAAGTATCTCCCTCTCTACCTACCTCTTTATCTCCCTTTTTACCTACCTAAACATAATCCTCTCCACCTACATAAATATCTCCCTCTCTACCTACCCAAGTATTCCTCTTCCCTCTCTACCTACCTAAACATAATCCTCTCCACCTACTTAAATATCTCCCTCTCTACCTACCCAAGTATCTCCCTCTCTACCTACCTCTTTATCTCCCTCTCTACCTACCTAAGTATTTCCCTCTCTACCTACCTCTTTATCTCCCTTTTTACCTACCTAAACATAATCCTCTCCACCTACATAAATATCTCCCTCTCTACCTACCCAAGTATTCCTCTTCCCTCTCTACCTACCTAAACATAATCCTCTCCACCTACTTAAATATCTCCCTCTCTACCTACCCAAGTATCTCCCTCTCTACCTACCTCTTTATCTCCCTCTCTACCTACCCAAGTATCTCCCTCTCTACCTACCTAAGTATCTCCCTCTCTACCTACCTCTTTATCCCTCTCTACCTACCTAAGTATCTCCCTCTCTACCTACCTCCTTATTTCCCTCTCTACCTACCTAAACATAATCCTCTCCACCTACTTAAATATCTCACTCTCTACCTACCTCCTATACGAATCTATATCCCGCATCTCATCTCCTCATTCTGCAAAGCCCGCACTACAAACCGAAGTTAGTATTCCCAGATTCTCCTTGATGAAGCTCATCATCTTATTCGAGTCCAGCAGCGAGCCCCAGAGCTCCCATACGGCAGTGCCGCTGAACAACAGGACGGAGCTCTGCCGTGACAAGCCGGGCCGCTGGCTGCCAGGAGGATTGCCATCTGTTGAATCGTTGGCCTCGCCGACTCGCCGCCACACTGGCGACCAGGTGAAATTTTTGGCGGCCAATTTTTCGTACAGCCGATCCCACAGCTGCAGCACCTGCTCCTCGATCTTGGCTTTGTTGTAGTCGTTTGTCTCGAATACCATGTTGATCTGATAAGGTTTAGAATTAAATTAGCTTGGTTTGTACTGACTCGGGAATAAACTAGAGTGCGGTGAGTGGTGGCTGGTGGAGAGGCTCAAGAATCGGAGTGGGGTGGCTGGTGGAGAGGCTCAAGAATCGGAGTGGGGTGGCTGGCGGAGAGGCTCAAGAATCGGAGTGGGGTGGCTGGCGGAGAGGCTCAAGAATCGGAGTGGGGTGGCTGGCGGAGAGGCTCAAGAATCGGAGTGGGGTGGCTGGCGGAGAGGCTCAAGAATCGGAGTGGGGTGGCTGGCGGAGAGGCTCAAGAATCGGAGATTTTCAGCCAAACTAGAAAACTTGATGATAAAAATTAAGAAATCAAAGTACGTTTTGGTAAAAGTTTCCAATCTCGAGACAGGGTAATTGACAAGTAAGCTGCCTATGACGGCAGTTCACTCGTAAGCGTAAAAGTTAAAAGTTAAAGACAGAAAAAACTTTTAAACTGATTAGTCAGTTTAGCATGACATGACATGAAGGCTGAAGCGAATGTTGGCTCAGGGCACACAGAGACACAAGCGAAGAGTGGCGCACAGTTCCTGTGTGTGTGTGTGTGCTGGCAAACAGTGAGCACAGTTCTCAAGCGAAGGAACTCAGTACACTTTTCCCAAACTGAGCACTGATCAATTGGTTTTTCCGTTCTTCCCTTTCTGTCATGCCTGTCATTTTTTATTTGCTTTTTACATACTGTCCCTGCATGTTTCTACAGATAGCACAATGGGAGCTGTGGCCCAAATCTCAAGATTCCTAACTGACATTGCTATGATCTTTTTAAATCTTCGTTATTAGATTAATTAGTGTTTGCAAAATAAATCTCATGGACTTCATGTCATGGATCTCATTTTTATTCCATTTTTTTCTATATTTTAAAGAATCACCTTAAAAATTTCAAGGAGGACTATTTTCCGGATCTCTCTTAGACTTTTTAATTAGGGATTTCCTTACGGGATTCCCTCTCGAGATACCCCTACGGGATTCCCTCTCGAGATACCCCTTCGGGATTCCCCATTGGGATTACCTTTCGGGATTCCCTTTCCGGATTCCCCTTCGAGATTGCCTTTTGGGATTCCTTTTCAGGATTCCCCTTCGGGATTCCCCTTCGGGATTTCCTTTCGGGATTCCCCTTCAGGATTCACCTTTGGGATTCCCTTTCGGGATTCCCCTTCGGGATTTCCCTACGGTATTTCCCCGGTATTTCGAGATTCCCCTACGGGATTTTAATTCGGAATTTTTAGCAGCTACATATACTTGTAGTAAATAATAATAAGACACAGTTTTCTTATAAAACGATTACTCGCAATAAAGTAGCACTCTGAACTAGAAGTACAATAATCATTTAATTATTCAAATAAAAGCATAAGCAGCAAGAATAAAAATAGAAATAAAATGTCTTATCGAGACAGACGCAGCGCAAAGATATAGTGTATCATTGTTATAAATATCTTATACTTTATATTACAATGATAAAGCTTGCGAACCAATTCACAGTATCCTGGCACATGCACAGCGGCATGCTGATAAGTGTGCCTAGTCAACCATGAAATCCAAGTTTAAAAAAAGATACACGATAGGAATAAACCCGGAAAATTGCGTTAAAAGACACAAGCTCCTCAGAATTACGCATAGGTGAGATTATTACAAGAGAATATGAGTCCTTCTCGTATAATCAATCAACACAGCACTGGCATATAGCTTAACAGATCGGCTGTTCTTTCATTAAATATTTTGTAAACAATATAAACAATTAAAAGTCAACATAAACAGGCAGATAGGAAGCTGTGTATTAAGAAACTTAAACAAGTTAGAAATAAACTTATGCGTTGAAAAATAGTTGTTGCAAAAATTAGGAATTAGAAAAGTGAAACTTGTGTTCTTTTACGGACAAATAACATCTACTCGGGCAGAGAGCAAGTACACGGATTGAATTAATAAATAAACCAGAAAAAATAAAGTAAGCTGGAAGCCTCCTACTCGACAATTCTATACGTACCTCATCAAAACTGAAAGCGCCGTTAAAGTGGTGATAAACAGCGCACCAAAACTGGGTCTGTTTAGCCATGCAGACACGCGAGATTTTCGATAGAGCGACTGAACGGGGCTGAGGGTTCAGCTGGGGGGTAGAGAGGGATAGAGAGGGGAGATGAGAGGTAGGGGAGACAGAGGGGAGATGAGAGAAGCAGGGGGCAGGGGAGATGAGAGGCAGGGGAGATGAGAGGCAGGGGGAGATGAGAGGCAGGGGAGATGAGAGGCAGGAGATGAGAGGCAGGGGGAGATGAGAGGCAGGGGAGATGAGAGGCAGGAGATGAGAGGCAGGGGGAGATGAGAGGCAGGGGAGATGAGAGGCAGGGGGAGATGAGAGGCAGGGGGAGATGAGAGGCAGGGGGAGATGAGAGGCAGGGGAGATGAGAGGCAGGGGGAGATGAGAGGCCGGATCAGCAGCCGAACTCCTCCGTGAGGCGGTCCCAGTAGGATATGAGGCTGTCCAGCCCAAACAGAAAGTTGGTGTCCAGACCGCCAACCTCGCCGCCGCAGCGGTGCTTGGCGTGGGCGAAGTCCACCATGCGGACCACCACCCGGCCGACATCCGCAGATGTCGCCGCCCCGGCCTCCCCGCTGACGCCCTCGTAGCCGACCAGGATCGAGCTGGCGTAGAAGCGGTAGCTGGTCTGTCTGGCGAACCAGCAGCGCAGCCGGCGCAGCTGCCTGACGACCTCGGCGGCGACTCTGGCGGCTCGTCGGCGGCACCCGGCGCCCTCGATGAACGGCAGGAGGCCTTTGGTGTACACTCCCGACTCGTTGAGCAATCGGCCGTGCAAAACGCTGTAAAACTTGGCTTTGTCCCGACCGGGAAGGTGCACCTGCGTGTTGAATGGGATTCAGGTTAGAGCTGGCTGGCTTCCTTGCGACTAAGTTTCTTTTAGCTACTAGGCTTGCTTTTATGCAGGTACTTCTGTGCGATACCAGCTTTCATTCTCCAATTTTGCTTACTGTCTTAGCTCACACTACCTCTACCTTTTCACAACTCCTCCCCTTCATCTCACACTCCTTCCCTCCATCTCACTCTCTTCCTTTTATCTCCCAGTCCTTTACTTCATCTTACACTCGCTTCCCTTCATCCCACACTCCTTGCCTCCATCTCACACTCCTTCCATCCAATCTCACACTCCTTCCCTTCATTTCACACTCCTTCCATCCAATCTCACACTCCCTTCATCTCACACTCCTTCCCTCCATCTCACACTCATTCACCTTCATCTTACACTCTCTTCTTTTTATCTAACACTCCCTTCATCTCAGACTCCCCTCCTTTCATCTCAAACTCCCTCCTTTATCTGAAGCACCCTTTCCTCCATCTCACACTCCATTTCCTCCCTCTCACACTCCCACCTTTTATCTCACACTCCATTTCATCCATCTCACACTCCCTACCCTTCATCTCACACTCCATTTCCTCCATCTCACACTCCCACCCTTCATCTCACACTCCATTTCCTCCATCTCACACTACAATCCGTTAATCTCAGTCCCTTCGATTCGTCACACTCTTGTCCCTTCATCAATCGCACCGCCTTTCCCAGCTGAAAAGCCATCAGCCACACAGCTCTAAAACAGAGCGAGGTGAGCTATTATGGTCTCACCTTGAACCCGGTGACAATAAAGCCGACTTTGTCCCTATGCGCGTACATCGCCCTCTGCAGCAGGTGCTTGGACACCGACGCCCCTGGCGGGGTGCTTCTGGCGCCCATTTTGCAGTCCATGACGCACGGCCGCTTCAATTCGTACAGCACGTCCTCCAAGCCGAGGTAGAACTGGCCAGTGTCGTCAGCTCTGAACAGGCCGTAGTAGGCGGGCAGGAACTCGCGCAGACTGACGGAAGCCTCAGCTGATCTGCAGCCAGCCAGGTGCTTCTCGCTGTACACAGCGGAGTAAAACTGCGCCTCCTGCGGCCCCTTCGGCGGCTGCTGGACAGGCTTGAAGAGCACACCGCCTGAGCACACGATGCCGTGGCCGGAGACGCACAGCAGGCCGTGACCTCCAACCTGATGGCCATACTCTTGCAGCCCGAGTGGCAGCACCTGCAGCTGGTGCCGCGGGTCTTCGTCCGCCACAACGCTGATCTCGCCATCATCTTCAACAGCAGCTGTTGGCCACTGACCTCGAAGACCGCGCGAACGGCAGAGGCACAGCAGCTTATAGAATGACAGAGGCAGCTTTGCTGATGTCTTGATTCAACTTTCAATTCCAGCCCTGGCGTCTCGCTGCCGAGCTGAGGCCTTCGGCTCCAAGTTTAATATCGGAGCAGAAATAGGCGCCCCAGCAACTGCGCACTGGACAGGCACTTCCTGTTGTCGCTGAGGCCAATTATTATCTGCAGAGCGATTCGCACCAACCGGACATTCCAGCTTTATTGCCAAGCAAAAATAACTTAATTCTACGCGTCTTCTTCTTCTGCTGTCTGCTTCTTTGATCGAATTGTTGACGGGAAGAAAATTTGTGCTCGTTTTTGTTGCGTTGTTGTTCTTTATCGCAATAATATAAAGACACAAGGCGCCCGTTGTCAAATATATATATACTAGTAAATATGCGTAGGCTCATGCATATAAACATATATATATCAGTTTCTCTCAGGTGGAGAATGCACGCTGCTTATCGCTAGTGTCCAATGGATATTTAAGTGCCTTACACTCTCTCTCTCTCACACGCTATTCTCTGGCACACGTCCTACGCCCAGAGCAAACAGATATTCATGCACGCTAAAGCACTTAAAAACAAGATCCACCACCTACCCACTCAGCCAGCCAGTCAGGCCCCACGCAGCTATTCGCAGCTAGCCGTTTCCATACGTCACGCCGCGTACAATACAGCGCAGTTGGGTGTATGTACTTTGTTTAAAAATACATACACGGTAACATGTACGTCATTCTGCTCTGTGTTTCATAAGTGGTTGGGGGTAGAGGGCAGAGGGAGCGCAGTGACCAACTCGCGCCTCTTCAAATCTTTTATTTTACCTTAACTAATTGGCTGCAGCCGCACTGTATACCTCTGTCTATGTATTTAAACAGACCTATCTAGTCCACACACAGAGTCTAAAGCGCTGCAATCTCCATGGCGACCCAGTTAGAGGCGAATCTGTCCCTCTCTCTTTAATGGGTAGGTTTAGACAGAGACAAGCAGCAGTGCTCTTAATAAGAAATATCAAGGGGCGGGTGAGTGTCTACTCTAATTCTTAATCAATTTTGTGAATTTTTTGAGTTGTTTAAAAATAGCATCAAAGTTGAAAGATCTCAGACTGACTTGTATGATAACCTAAAAAATAATTAATAACCCAACCCAACCTAAAAGCTAATAAGCTTGATACAGCGTACTACTGTACTTGTATTGAATAAATGCTGATTTTGAAAAGTTTATAAAGAAACATGGTGTATAACGAATACTACACAACATATCGGCTGTACCTTTTTAGATATCCACTCCCTGCCGAACACATAGGCGTTGCCCATCATTGAGTCGAGCAGCTTTTGCAGATTGTCCGTTTCAGGCAGCAGTCTGCGACAAAACAGAGAAAAAAATAATTAAAGAATTTGTCGGTAAACAAACTGCTTTGGAAACCCGGGTAACCAGCAGGGAGGGGGGCGGGCGTCTGAGAAATGGCGTGACGCCTAATTCTAGCAGTGCACTCTTGCGAGTAGAATTTACTCCCTCTGTCGCTCTTTCTCTCTCTGTTACACATTCAAGTTCCGAACAATAGCACAAAGGTATTACCAGAACAGTCATTTACGGTGAAAAAACACGAAGAAAAATACGCCCATAAATTTTACTTGAAAACGCTAGTTTTTCTACTGACATAAGTAGAAAACATGGCGTATTATTAGACAAAGAGTAAATTTTGTACAAAAAATCAAGTATACAGTAGAGTTACAATTTAATAGAACCTACGTATTCGAGGCTGTAATCACGGTGTTGTTAAGGACGCGACTCGTCATAGTAACCAGCTCAATACTCTCCCTTTGCACCTGAAATGGTTTAAGTGAAAAACAACAATATACAAAAAGGAATGATGACTACACACAACACAATAATTTTATTACCAACCTGAATAGCCAGGAAAATGGTGAGAAACACGGACGCGCTCAGAACCAGCAGAATAACAAAAATGCTGACAATTGCGTCTAGTGAACTGGTTAAAATGTCCGACATCTGTTAAAATAAAAAAAATAGACAGTCAAGTAATTGTCGATGGCCGGTTACCTGTGGAGCATAAGTTAATCCATCGACTCCGGACCGCCCCAGCCTAACACCTGGTAGCCTCACCCGCTATTTATTTAGCTCCATACAGACCCGTCAACTGATGCAACCTTGTGAAATTCAACGATAAAAAGATATAAAAATACGCTACTAATCTACTGATAGTAAAAACATGGGACTTTCAGCAATTATTAAAATATTTTTTATGATGGACCCTAACGAGCATAAAAACGTTACCCATATCTGTTAGACACAAATAATACCTGCTAGACAGGAATAATACGTGTTAGACAAGAAATATACCAGTTAGACAGGAAGTATACCTGTTAGACAGGAAGTATACCTGTTAGACAGGAAGTTTACCTGTTAGACAGGAAGTATACCTGTTAGACAGGAAGTATACCTGTTAGACAGGAAGTATACCTGCTAGACAGGAAGTATACCTGTTAGACAGGAAGTATACCTGCTAGACAGGAAGTATACCTGCTAGACAGGAAGTATACCTGTTAGACAGGAAGTATACCTGTTGGACAGGAAGTATACCTGTTAGACAGGAAGTATACCTGTTAGACAGGAAGTATACCTGCTAGACAGGAAGTATACCTGTTAGACAGGAAGTATACCTGTTAGACAGGAAGTTTACCTGTTAGACAGGAAGTATACCTGTTAGACAGGAAGTATACCTGTTAGACAGGAAGTATACCTGCTAGACAGGAAGTATACCTGTTAGACAGGAAGTATACCTGCTAGACAGGAAGTATACCTGCTAGACAGGAAGTATACCTGTTAGACAGGAAGTATACCTGTTGGACAGGAAGTATACCTGTTAGACAGGAAGTATACCTGTTAGACAGGAAGTATACCTGCTAGACAGGAAGTATACCTGTTAGACAGGAAGTATACCTGCTAGACAGGAAGTATACCTGCTAGACAGGAATAATACTCTACATGCAAATCTTTACTTTAAGTAGTAAAACTAGCAAAAATGTAGTTTTATCAATCCAAACGCTACCTTTCGATCGCCCCGCAGCAGCAGCTTGTAGATGCCCCTGACGGGGAACGGGGCCAGGGCTTCTCGACGGCTTTCAACCAGTTGCATCGCCTGGCTGTAGGCTGAGCTGGCCCAGCGCTTTGCCAGCTGGCTGCCTCCGATGCTGTCACCTAAGGGGAGGGGCGGACCAGTGAACTGTCTTTGAGCTGTGAAAGTCTATCCTTGTAGAGGGTAGCAGTCTATCCTTGTAGAGGGTAGCAGTCTATCTATGGAGTAGAAGTCTATCACTCTATGGGGAAGAAGTCTATCACTCTATGGGGCAGAAGTCTGTCACTCTATGGGGCAGAAGTCTGTCACTCTATGGGGCAGAAGTCTGTCACTCTATGGGGCAGAAGTCTGTCACTCTATGGGGCAGAAGTCTGTCACTCTATGGAGTAGAAGTCTGTCACTCTATGGAGTAGAAGTCTGTCACTCTATGGGGCAGAAGTCTCAGGCAGAAATCAAAAAACATTTTCAACTTATAAGTCGCACCTAAAGTCCGCAGAGCCACAAAAGCGGCCACAAAGGGCAGCAGAGACAGGGTCCAGGGCCTTGTCCACGCGTACACCAGCGCGTGGCCCCACAGCAGCAGCACAAAGAAAGTCTTGCTGCTCCGCGACTGCTGCTGCTGGCGCCGCTGTTTCTGTCGAATCAGTCGGTCGGCATTGACGCCGCAGCTCATGGATCGGGAGACTCGGCGCCTCGCCTGCGGCAGCGGCGGCGGCGGCTGCTGCTGCTGGCGAACTGCAGGCGTCGAAGTGCCACCCGAAGGTGACGCCGCGTCCACATTGTCGTCGTTGCCGCTCGAAACAATCGGCTGAAGATTCTCGTCGGCTATTGCCGTCTCCTCGGTGGAAAGCTGCTGCTGCTGCTGTTCTTGAGGAGTTTCGTCCGGTAGGTCGACGGGGTCATCGTCGGACTCCGACTCGCCCGTTGCCGCCGATGCCGCCACTGCTGCAGCGGTTGACGGCGAGTTGTTCGACCCGACCAGGCTCAGCAGGGAGGCGAAATCGTCTGCAGAGTTGAAGGTCAAGTGACGTGCAGTTCTCAGCGATGGAGGCTGTGAGCTGACACCTGAGCAAGCTGGCACACGCTCGCACAGAGTGTACAGCGGCGATGACTGTCTCATTTCTGGCCCTCGTAAGGCCGGAGCGGCACGACATGTACCTCCTCTGAAACTGCCTCTGTAAATGGCGCCCCCCTCTGTAGTTGGCGCCCCCTCTGTAGCTGGCGCCCTCTGAATCCGGCGCCCCCTCTGTAGCTGGCGCCCTCTCTGTAGTTGGCGCCCCCCTCTGTATTTGGCGCCCCCTCTGTAACTGGCGCCCCCTGTAGTGGGCACCCCCTTTGTAGTTGGCGCCTCCTCTGTATCCGGCGACCCCTCTGTAGTTGGCGCCTCCTCTGTAGCTGGCGCCCCCCTCTATAGTTGGCGCCCCCTCTGTAGTTGGCGCCCCCCCTGAATCCGGCGCCCCCCTCTGTAGTTGGTGCCCCCTCTGTATTTGGCGCCCCCTCTGTAGTTGGCCCCCTCTGTAGTTGGCACCCCCTCTGTAGTTGGCGCCCCCTCTGTAGTTGGCGCCCCTTCTGTAGCTGGCGCCCCCTCTGTAGTTGGCGCCCCCCCTCTGTAGCTGGCGCCCCCCTCTGTAGCTGACGCCCCTGAATCCGGCGCTCCTCTCTGTAGCTGGCGCCCCCCCTCTGTATTTGGCGCCCCCTCTGTAGTTGGCGCCTCCTCTGTAGCTGGCGCCCCCCTCTGTAGCTGGCGCCCCCCCCTCTGTAGTTGGCGCCCCTCTGTAGCTGGCCCCCCTCTGTAGTTGGCGCCCCCTCTGTAGCTGGCGCCCCCTCTGTAGCTGGCGCCCCCCTCTGTAGTTGGCGCCCCTCTGTAGTTGGCGCCCCTCTGTAGCTGGCGCCCCTCTGTAGCTGGCGCCCCCTCTGTAGCTGGCGCCCCCTGAATCTGGCGCCCCCCTCTGTAGTTGGCGCCCCCTCTGTAACTGGCGCACCCTGAATCTGGCGCCCCCCTCTGTAGTTGGCGCCCCCTCTGTAGCTGGCGCCCCCCTGTATCCGGCGACCCCCTGTATTTAGGGCTCCATTCTGACAATTCAAATTCATAAGATAAATAAGAAAGGATATGATGAATTTATAAGCTAAGCTCACAGTTCTGACCAGACAGCAGGGAATCTCTGATCTCCACTATGCAGCCGAGGCAGACCAGAGAGATAAAGGAAATAAACAGTGGCACACTGAATATTCCAGTGATGGAGGACACATAGAACACAACTCCAATCCAGACAGGTAGTGCCAGCAGCTTCAGCAGAAAGCTGGACTCTGGGGTCCAGTAGAATAACACCAGGGACAAATAGAGAAGGATTCCAAATAGGATCTAAAAATATTTAGAGTATTATGTCCTTTTTATAGAATTAAGAACAAAACTATTTTATAGTCTAATTCATATATTTGGTCAAAAATGCATATTTAAAATGGTTAAAATTAGAATTTAAAAAGGTTATACTGCAAAAAAATATAAAAGAACAATATAACTTTAATAGCTAAATGATGGCACAAAAAGTTTTTTAATGAATCTTTCTATGGTAAGAGATCAGGAATGACTATAGTGGTTTAATGTGGCACTGTATTGCATAAGTAATCAAGGCTTAATTTAAAGGGGTCATATTATTTTTTGGCTAAATTGAAATCATGGTTGAGTCTACTTAAGGAAGTTTATAGAATTAGTTATGACTATAGTTCAAATTAAAGTGCACCAATAATATAATATGTCTTAAACTAACTCATGGTATCTAAAAAATCTAGATTGTTTTTTTATATGCTTCAATTTCAAGATGCCTTATGAATCTCTAGGAATAAGCCTATTCCTTTAAGAGCATAAAGCATATAGAAAGTTGAAGAAAATGGTTTTTTTATTATTAAAACATTCAGTATACTGTGCTTAATAGCAGTGATGGGCACTGCTAAATTTATTTTTAGCATTGCTAATTAGCACTGTTGCTAACTAATAGAAGAAAAAATTAGTGATCGCTAATAGCGGGCACTATTTCTACTTTGAATTTAGCGCAATTAGTGCTGCTAATTTTGAAATGCACTAATTAATAAATACATTTAATGTAAACTGCCATTTTACACATATTTATACATTTTTGCACATTTTTAACTCACACGTTTTAAATGAATAAGCTAATAATGCTATTGCTAATAATTTGTTTTTATTATCAATTCTAATAAAAAATCCTCAAGCCACTGAACTATCAGAGCAACAGTTGATAGAAAGAGTTCCTAAATTACAATGCTATTTGCCTTGAAAATGTCAAGGGCCCTTGCCACTGGGGCCATGGCCTTCTTATACTCAAGAAGGAAAGCAAGATCATCAGCTTGAAATGGTAGTATAGGATTTATTAACCCCACTATCACCCTATCAATATAGCTTGTCACTATATTTAGTAGTAGTTTCACTAGTCCAAATACTATTTGAATAGTTTTAAAGAAAACAAAATATTCAAATTCAAATTTATTTAACTAAATGCCATCAATCTATTCTACAACTACTAACTAAAACATGCCATTTGTTATATAAACTTAAAGTAGATAATTAATTCATTATTATTAGGACTATATCCATATTATACTTATATAATGTATCAATATTTATTAAATAAAAAATCTATACTAAACTTGCATTAATAATTATTTTATGAGCACAAAACACTTTCTGATTGATTTAAATTTATGTGCATAAAAAGCTACATTTGACAATATTAGAAAAACATTAAAAAAGCTTAAATATAGTATTAGTAGATTTATATAAAATATTACCAAATAACTCACCCATGTAGTAGAGAAGATGCTTATGAATGCTGATAACTTAGTCCAAATTGTTATTAAAAGTTCTAAATGTGTTTGAATGGGCACTAAACTAAGAAATAGATATACACATGGAACAACAATTATAGCAACTAGGATCTTTTTCTTGTATGCAAGAATCTTTGTATAAAAGAGGTCCAAAAGTGAATTAATAGCTGAGAATGGCAGGATAGCAGCTTCAACAAATAAAGGCTTGCTTGATTCTTGCGTCGTTTTTAACCAAATCTTTAGAAGCGATGTCAACTTTTGCTTTATTGGGTGCAGGCATGATCCAACCAACAGTGCCCAAAGTAGAGGCTCAATAAAAGCTTCTAAAATGAAATATACTGCAATGCATGCAAGCAAAAATATGCCCACAAATGCTAAGGCTATAGTGTTGTAAAATGCCTGTTTAAGAGCTTTGTCATCGCTGGAAGGTAGAAACCTATAGAAGTAGTTCAATGGTGAAAAGTTTTCACCAGGCTTGCTAGTCATACTAATTATAAAAAACTGTTACCCTTAAAAATAGATTTGCTAATTAAAAATTATTAACACGCAATAATCAATAAAAAATCTTGGATTTCTTTGACTCAGTATTAGCTAGCTTAGCTTCACTCACAGTCACTGGTCACAAAATATGTCTAGAAGACCGAAAAGTTTCAAAAGTTTCGTGGAAAGAGCTAAGTTTAAAATGGTGCTAAAGCAGCCTTTAGCTTAAACATAATACATTTTGCTGATCGCAAGATACACTCAGCTTACAAGCTATATAAGATGCTTGTGTGTGCCAATTCATTTTTTAAATATAAACGTTAGTTTAACACCTCAAATTTTAGGATATTTAAGCGCACTGCATGTGCCGGTTGATTTGACCAATAGCTAATTGGACTTGTGCAGTAAACGGAATTAAGAGTATAAAAATGAAACATTCCCTACACAATTCTATACAATATGCGACAAAATGCAGAGTATCATGCTGTGCATGTTAAATTAAAAAATGGTAATCTTTGCAATTCAGACAGCAGTGCCACTGCATGCTGAATAATTGCAATCATTGAAATATGAGAAAATGATTTTTCTATCTCAGGGTGTTATTTCTATGCATATTAGGGGAATTATTGGCCCCTACAATATTGCATGATCTTTTATTTTTACGTCACTACAGTAATGGTCCTACAGCTTGACGTGTATATCACTGTACTTTTCGGGCTTCTCAGATTGCAGAAACTGATCGATTAGTGCTCTGGCCTGGCCTCACCGCGTGACCTGCATGTCAACAGCTCAAATTAAGTTATTTGTTTTATTTTGATTATCCTTAATAAATATGTAGCAAAATTAAATTAGAAGACAGCGAGGGACAAGCACGAATGATTTGAAAAGGTAAAGGGGGCCTGAACCAAAAGTTTCCGGAATTTTTTCTAATACTTTTAGTTAATTTTTGTCCATGGAAAAGCTTAAAAGCAGCAACCATCTACTATGCTGTTGACCAGCCGAATCATCACTTCTTAAGCTTAGCATTGCTCAGTTTCCCAGGGTCTGATTAAGCTAGCAAACGCATTCAATGGAACTGCCAAAAACCGAATGAATGGCGATCAATTCTGCTCAGCCATGCACTTTCGTGCGGGACGCAATTAAGCAGCCGAGGCACATCGCAAGTTGTTGCAGCTGATGGGCCCACATGCACCCTCCAAGTCATCGCTGTACGAGTGGTTCTCTCGCTTTGCTCAGGAGAACTATGAGCTGCAGGATAAGCCGAGGTCAGGCCGATCCCCTGCGCTGCTGATGCCGCGTTCTCCAAGCACTTGAGGACACTCCGGACTACAGCGTGCGCAAGCTGTCAGCTGCTACTGGGGCCGTGTCCTATGCCACGGTCCAGCTAGCCTGCATGCTGCGGACAAGGTGCCGAAGAAGCCAACTCTGGAGCCCCATGAGCTGACGCCTCAGCAGCTGAGAGCCAGGGGTGGATGTGGCAACTTCGAATCTTTGTCAGGCCAGTTCGACAAACTTTCTCAAGTCGATGATCGCTCAAGACGGAGCAGTGGGTCTGCTATAAGAACCCAAGCATGCACATCAGCCGTCTGGGTCGATGCTTCTGCAGAACCACCCAGCTGCCCAATGCGGAACCCCCACTGCGGCAAGGAGCTGCTCTCTCTCTGCACGTTCTGCTCGTCTGGCCCTGTTTTCTGGGAGGTCATCCCGCATGGCATGGCGGTAAACGCGGAGGTGATCTGCAGCGAACTGGAGGAGGTCGCGCCCGTTTGCTGCGATCCGTGTGCCCGGGGCACCGCGACAAGGTGCTCGGCCTCCTTGACAATTCGCGGCCTCACAAAAGCAAGCAAGGACTCACCCAAGCCAAGTTGGCAAGCCTGGGCTTCAGTGTTTTTCCCCACCCACCATACTTGCCGGACCTCTCGCCATGCGACTACCATGTGTTCAGGTCCCTCCAGAGCTTTGTGATGGACAGCCGTTCGCCAACAAGCAACATGTGGAGTAGGCAGTGCAGAAATGGATAGATTCAAGGCCTGCGAACTTCTGGAGGGAGGAGATCGAGGCATTGCCAGCAAGATGGAAGAGGGTCAGAGCCTTTTGATCATGGCAACTACAGTACATCACATCGCTGTAAACTGTTTGTTCTTGAGAATATTTGTTACAGTTTTCAATTGTTCAAATTCCGGAAACTTTTGGCTCACCCTAAATAGTTAATCCAAGAAGATTGATTAGTCTATATATTGCATTCTTAGAAAAAAGTCGGTTGTCAAGTGTATGCATGGGGGTAAACCATGGAAGTCTAAAATTGCTTTGAACGGAGTTTAACCTATCGACTCCGGACCGCCTTAGGTGAATTTTGGCGACTGAAATGCTATTTAAGCTTAAACAAGCTTTGATACAATAAAAAGAATTTTACTATTAAACTGCACATGTCATGCTCCTATCATCTACTTTAAGTAGAAATACACATTTTTCATTGCAAATTATGCAGCAAACTTCAGAAAACTATAAAAACTATAAGTTAGCGAATGATTAATTCGATCTTGCATCTGATTTTCTAAAGGTCAACAATATTTTTTATCATTAATAGAAGAGTAATTACACTTGAATTAATCACATGACATATTTTTGTACTTTTATCCAATATAAAGGAAAGACCAATTTTACTTTCACTAAAGAGAAAAATTTAGTTACTGTTGGCACATTATGTAGAAAGTGACAGAAATAATTAAAATTATTGAAAATTCTGCATAAAAAATTCGGCTGTCAAGTGAGTGTCGATGGGGTATAATTCGTTTGAGTAAGTTTGTTAACCCATCGACTCCGGACCGCCTAGTTGAAATTGCGACTGAACAACTATTTAACCTCTTCAATGCGCATCTCAATGCAATCCGGCAAATTTCTCTCGTAAATAATTCACACATACGCTATTAATCTACTCTCAGTAGAAATGATAAACTATGCCAAGCTAAAAAAATTAACTAAGGAAAGTTAAATTTACAATAGAAAAATTTCTTTGAAAGCCTGCTGACTTTTATATTTGATAAAAATTGTTAATATAAACGAATCTATCTAAATTTCCAATTCTTGGATCATCTAATTTTTTTGTCTGACTTTTAACAAATAATTCTTGCAGCGGGCACTTTTTAAAATACTTCTTTTTTAAAGGCCAGAAATTAAACAAAAAATTTTGAAAACTGTTTAATTTAACCGGCAAAAAGCTGGTCAAGTGAGTGCCAATGGGGTATTTTGAGACCAATTCAGTTAACCCATCGACTCCGGACCAGCCCAACAGTTGGGGTGTCCGACTGCCTATTTAAGCCTGAACAATGCTGCAAGCTAAGCCTAATTCTCTGCGCTGTATGCTTTTGTGGTGAAGACGGTCTCTGACTGTTTTTACCCTGGCTGCCTCTCTGGCGGCATTTCTCGGGTTGTGCGCAATCCAATCTCGGGTTGTGCGCTCTCGCTAGCCCAATTTTCTAAGGGTCCGCCCCGGGGGCTGTGCCTATTCTAAAATTACCCTATTGATTTCATTCCAATCAATTTGGCCCTCGGCCTTGGGTTAGGGGGTGTACCTGGAGTGAGTTGGAGATCTGGACTGCAGTGTGGCTAGAACGGGACTTGAGCCCCCCGGTCGCACCCGCCCTGCAGGAAAGACGACCATTCACAAAGGTGTACGGTAGAGCCCAGTCGATGCCAGCCCTGAGGCTGGCCCCGGGTTAGGGTTCAGGTGCTCCTCCCATTCTGCCATTTCTTTGTGTTTTTATCTGGGCTGGCATCCCAGTGTTTTTGTTCCTTTGTGTTTTACCCGGCCATTAGTTTGCCATTCCAATTCTTGGAGTTATGAGCTCTGCCCTACCTGCCCGGTCCATCTTTCTTGCCTGCCTTGGTCCATCTGCTGGCTCCTCTGGTTGTCTCCCTGCCTATTGTGTCTCGGCTCTCATCTCTGACAGTGGATTGGAGTCCTGGGTTGGATGTTCGTCCCGAATCGGGGAAAACCGGCTGAGTCCGGTTTCCTCTTGCCCCTTGTGCCCCTCAGCTCCGCCCCCTTGGCCTGGCCTCCAATATACATGTAGAGCTGGATAGGTGATACCCTTGTGGCTTGCAGCCCTGTAGGTAGTCGCTATATCCTGCCTGATAGGAGACTCGCCCTCGGAAACAAGCCTTCCAGACTCACTCCAATATTAAGCCATTTCCGAGACTTCGGGGTTTCCCCGCTCTCGGACCGCTTCTCAGTAGTAACCCAAGCATTTTTCATTCCAATTCTTTTTTGGCGCACTCCTGGGATTTGTCTGCTGGGTGGTGGCCTGGGTGGACTCGGTCCTTGCACGGTCCCATATGATTCCACAAATATTGGGTTGGCGGTGTCTTAGTCCATAAGGCTTGGGTTAGTAGCTCCAATGCTCCATGCTCTCCCCAGAGTCCTGAGCTCTGGTTCCAATAGTGGCCTCTCGGGCTTAAAGCCCCTGGTAGTATAACCCACAGCAAGATCCATGCGGCAGATCGAGCCCCCCTAGGGCTGATCCGCGGGCAGCGCTTCTCCTCCGTTTTAACAACAACAAAGAGAAAAATTTAGTTACTGTAGGCATATTATGTAGAAAGTGACAGAAATAATTAAAATTAATGAAAATTCTGCATAAAAAATTCGGCTGTCAAGTGAGTGTCGATGGGGTATAATTCGTTTGAGTAAGTTTGTTAACCCATCGACTCCGGACCGCCTAGTTGAAATTGCGACTGAACAACTATTTAACCTCTTCAATGCGCATCTCAATGCAATCCGGCAAATTTCTCTCGTAAATAATTCACACATACGCTATTAATCTACTCTCAGTAGAAATGATAAACTATGCCAAGCTAAAAAAATTAACTAATGAAAGTTAAATTTACAATAGAAAAATTTCTTTGAAAGCCTGCTGACTTTTATCTTTGATAAAAATTGTTAATATAAACGAATCTATCTAAATTTCCAATTCTTGGATCATCTAATTTTTTTGTCTGACTTTTAACAAATAATTCTTGCAGCGGGCACTTTTTAAAATACTTCCTTTTCTAAAGGCCAGAAATTAAACAAAAAAAATTGAAAACTGTTTAATTTAACCGGCAAAAAGCTGGTCAAGTGAGTGCCAATGGGGTATTTTGAGACCAATTCAGTTAACCCATCGACTCCGGACCAGCCCAACAGTTGGGGTGTCCGACTGCCTATTTAAGCCTGAACAATGCTGCATCGAAGTCTAAGCCTAATTCTCTGTGCTGTATGCTTCTGTGGTGAAATTCATAGTGCAAACTCAATGAAATTAGAGTAGCACGCATTTCGTCTACTATAAGTAAAAAAATAAAAATGTCACTTGAATTTTTTGCGTTGGTGCAATAAAATTCTTTATCTGATTCGCTCGTGATTCGCATTTGCAATTGTTCACTTACTGGTAAGTTTGGCACTTGTTATAAATTGTTTGCTTTCTGTTTTCTGACTAACCAGCATACCGTAACCGCAGGTTTTACTGCTCGTACTACGCTCGTATTAATAAGCTGCGTATTAATAAGGGGCCACTGCAAGCGGTACCAATAAGTATTTAAACATTTACTTACAATTTTATGCTTCCGGCACTAATAATTAATTATACGAATCGTAAATATTATTACTGATACATGTACGATTAAATGAAATAAAGTACGATTAATAGTTCATTAATACCCATGCTTTAAGGGCGTTAATGGGAAAATCAGAGGGTGCCTCTGAACCGCCGCCGCCGCCGCCGCCGCCGCCACCTCCGCTGACAAGCGATCAGAACGAATTTGACAACGCTAGACAGCCTGCAAACGGCGCCCTCTGATTTTCCTATTAACGCCCTTAAAGCAAGGGTATTACTATTATTGCGCCATAGACATTTGTGTCCTTGACAAAGTGGGACAGAATAATCGGGCGTTAAATGTCATTAACTGCCCACTAATTTGCATTATAGTAAGTTTGACATAGACAATCGGGCGTTAAATGTCATTGTACCATGACCTTTGTGCCCGCTGGGCACTTATTCTTGCCTTTTAATGCCATAGACTACATTTAAGCCCGCTTGCAGGAGTCAAACTTACTTTAATGCAAATTAGCGGGCAGTTAATGTACTATTAACTGCCCACTAATTTCGATATTTCTTTCCTGCAAGCGGGAGTAGCAGACGAGACCGAGACGCTGCCGGGGATGCAATCTTGCTTACCCGCTGCCAGCAGTTTTTGTACCTCGGCGGCCTCGTGCCGGACGTCGCCGACTATCTGGTGAGACGACGCGGGGACTGGCCTGGGCCGCGTTTCGTTCTGTGCGCTCCGTGCTCCATTCTGAAGCCCTGGATGATGGGCTCAGGGCACGGCTGTTTCAGGCAGTCGTTGAGACTGTCTTGTTGTACAACGCCAAGACCAACCCTAATACGTACAGTATTAGAATTTGTAGTAAATTTGCACTTTTTTCTACTCAGTGGCGATAACTGCATGTTTTATACGAGTTAGTAGTATGGGTTTTAGCATAGTGCACTAGCTCTACAGACAGGCTTTGATGTAATAAAAATAATCTTACCACTAAAATGCACACGTCATGCTCCTATCATCTACTTCAAGTAGAAATAAACATTTTTCATTCCATAGTGCACTATGCTAAAACCCGTACTAACTCGTATAAAACATGCAGTTATCGCCACTGAGTAGAAAAAAGTGCAAATTTACTACAAATTCTAATACTGTACGCACATCTACATGTACGTAGAAGACAGTGACCAGGATTTAAAATTAATGAAGATTCTGCATTAAAAATTTGGCAGTCAAGTTAGTGCCGATGGCCGTATTTCATGCCTATCTAATATCTATCTATCTATCTATCATGAGTAAGTTTTGTTAAGCCATCGACTCCGGACCGCCTTGCTTGAGCTTTGGCGTCTGAACTGCTATTTAAGCTCTACAGACAGGCTTTGATGCAATGAAAAGAATCTTACCACTAAAATGCACACATCATGCTCCTATCATCTACTTCAAGTAGAAATACACATTTTTCATTCCAGATTTCGCAGAAAAACTACATTTAGAAA
This sequence comes from Macrostomum lignano, assembly GCA_002269645.1. NCBI lineage: Eukaryota > Metazoa > Platyhelminthes > Macrostomidae > Macrostomum > Macrostomum lignano. The sequence continues at coordinate 261,256 of NIVC01000118.1, forward strand.
CTATACTTGGCGTCTGAATAATTCTGATCAGATGCAATCTGAAATTTATAAAAGTGATGTAACCACGTCTTGGTCGCGGGATGAATTGGGGAAATTTTTCGAAATGTCCCCGATCCCCTTTGACCGAATGGGCAGAGCTGTCGAGACTGGGCCGGGTCTCCCTGAACTCCCGCTCTGATTGCGACCCCTGCTGTCTCTGTTCCGTCTCCCACGCAGCCACACTTGCCTTTCTGGAGCCCCCCTTTTTTGTGCACCTCGCCTGCTCCCGCATTTCTCATGCGCCTCAGACCATTTATCATGTATTTCTCGTGTTTTTCCCGTCTTTTTATCATGTTCTTGCACGGTTTTCTTGCGCTGTCCCCTCCTCGTCCCGTGCCTACTTAGAATATCGCTTGTGCAGATCGTCACCCCATCTCCCTTTAGGATCCCAAATGGTGACGCAAGGCTCCTGACCCCTCCCTCACCCCGATGACTCATCACCCACCTCTTGCGCAACCTTTCTCATGCTATTGATCACTTCCCAAGATTTCTCATGTGACAGCCTCCCCTCCTCCGCTTCCATTTTTCTTGTTTTTGATTTTTTTGTTCTTCTTTTCGCACCTAATTAGCACCTTTTTTCTCAATGTTTGCTTTTCCATTTTTCTCGATTCTCCCCAATTATCCTCGATTTCCATTTCCTTTATTCTCGATCTGATTCCCATTGTTCTCAATGTTGCTTGCGCAACACTTCTTCGACCTCCCGCTGGGCTTATTTTCCCATCAATCCCCGTCCGGATTGCGCATGTTTCCCATTTCTCATGTTGCTATGCCGTTCTTATATTTCTCATAATGACTCATTCTGACGTCATCTTCCCGGCGGCCAATCAGAGTAAGGGAGTCATGGAAACGACCTTGGAGTATTTAGAGGACTATTTAAGGAAGTGATTTCGGCGTGACAACCTGCAAAGTTTTGGCCTTTGGTCTTCTGCAAGACCTTCGCCCAGCTTGGCTTCTCGTTCTATCTTTGGACTTGCCGTCGTCAGACGCCGGTCTGAACCCCCCCCATTCGTCTATAGGACGAACCTCTGCCAGCCCGCGGTCTGATACCGCCTAGATTCCTCAGCTCCCCAAGCGAGCTTATCTACCGGCCCGCGGTCCGATACCGCCCAGCATCCTCAGCATCGCCTGAGCTACATCAGTGCCTCGTCGCTTCAGCGCATCGCCGCTTCACTACCTGCCTGTCCGCAGCCAACAGCCGCCCTCGGTCACTCCATCGCTCTCTCTCTCTCTCTCTCTCTCTCTCGCTCTCTCTCTCTCTCTCTCTCTCTCTCTCTCTCTCTCTCTCTCTCTCTCTCTCTCTCTCTCTCTCTCTCTCTCTCTCTCTCTCTCTCTCTCTCTCTCTCTCTCTCTCTCTCTCTCTCTCTCTCTCTCTCTCTCTCTCTGTGTGTGCAGCTGCCGTTGAGTTCCTGTACTGATTTTTGCTCTAATTGCCTTTGCTTATCCGGGGTCGGCTTATTTCCCATTGCTTGATTAGAGAGCTGAGCCAATTATGTACCTTGCTGTATTTTACTCACTAGTGAAGCCGCCTAATTGCCTGTTAATTTCGCCTAAGGGCCTAATTATAAACAATTACTAAAACAACTCATTTTTCACACCTTCACCATCATTTCACCCATGGCTTGCTGAGCCTTTCTCCCTGGGTGGCAAAGCATAAGGAAGTTTGGGTAAGCTAATGGCATCTCCCCGTGCAAAGCCCGCCTGTGTGTGCGTGCTGCGGGTCCGTGTGTGCGTGCAGTAGAGGTAATTAGCGTGTCTTGGCACAGAATGGCAGCAGGAAGGTTGCAACACCCTGCTCACGCGTCCCTTCGCCCTGAGCAATCTAAACTATAGCTGGTACATGTTCATCTCGCACTACTCTTAATAATTGAAGCCGCAAGTCCGCCTCGCTCACAGCCTCAAAGGATCTCCTGCTGAGAAATCCTCCAGATTGATCCCAGAGTTCCCGAGTATGCCCCAAGCAGAGTCCCTGTACTCGGCTGCATGTGTCTCCCCTGTTAGCCTAAACCCCCTGGTAACCAATCCAGGCGGGGCTCTAGCCTCGAAAGGTCTGGTCGTAAGATCCAGGTGCGCCAGTTCACATAGAGTGGTGGCAGCCATTCGGTCATGCCATGACCGAGTGACCAACTATTGCACCTTGGCTACAGGTGGGGTCCATGTGGGTCCTTGGCCCTCTGGTCACGAAAGCGCTACCAAAGCTATCAATCATGTGGGCGGGACAGTCTGGTGCTGGAGGTCCGTCAGGTCATTGCCCGGTCATAGGCAGCCTACGGTCATTGCCCCCTATGGTCATACGCCCCCCTTCCCGTGGAGCAGACGGTCATCAAGGGCAGTTACATCAAAAGGCCAACATCATATTTTATTTCTCATAAACTGCTTCATAATTATTACAGTAAATAATTCTACTGTAACAATTCCACTATAAAGCATAAACTAATTTTACTTTCACTAAAATGAAACAATGCAAATTTAAGTTACTAAAAATCTTTATTAATGTTAGACAAATTATGTAAACAGTGATAGCAATTTTAAACTTAATGAAAATTCTGAATAAAAATTTCGGCTGTCAATTTCAAGTGTCGATGGGATGGAATTCATGGCTGTGTAAGCTCGTTATAGTTTACCCTTCGTCTCCGGACCGCCTGGTTGAAATGGCAACTGCAACTGCTGTTTAAACTCCTCAATGCGCAGCTCATGCAATCCGGCCAATTTCTCCAATAAATAATTCTACACATACGCTATTAATTTACTTACAGTAGAAAATGGCAAACTATGCGTAGAACATTTTGAAAGAATGTAACATTGAAAAAATTAACTAAAAATTGTTTGAAAATCTGCTGGTCAGTGTTGGACTTTTGATCTTGTCAAGGATCAAGTAGTCCTTGTCATTCACCTATTCATGTACATTTACATGTTGAATTCTCGTTTCCTAAAGCCCAGAAATATTTGAAAACTTTTGGATTAAAGCCAGCAAAAAAGCTGGTCAAGTGAGTGCCAATGGGGTATTTTGAGAGCAATTCAGTTAACCCATCGACTCCGGACCAGCCCGGCAGTTGGGGTGTCCGACTGCCTATTTAAGCCTGAACAATGCTGCAAGCTAAGCCTAGCTAATTCGCTGCGCTGTACGCTTTTGTGGCGAAATTCATCGTGCGGATTCTATATAAAATTGGAGTAGCGCACATTTCGTCTACTTTAAGTAGGAAAATAGAAATGTCGATTGGATTTTTTTCGTTTGTGCAATAAAATTGAGAAGTCACAGCTTACGGGGGGCATTTCGACTGCACTTTAACTCTCTGGATAGCGAAAAAGCCTTGAGGCTTGCAGCCCTATAGGAGGCCTAGCCAGTTCCACTCCTGATAGGAGACTCGACCTTGGTAAATTAAGCTGCCCAGACTCGCTCCAATCTAAAGCATTCTTTTCGTAGACTTCAGGTTTTCCCGCTCTCGGACCGCTTTCCACTCGGAATTTTTGGCGCACACTCGGGACTTTGTCGCTGGTGGGTGGCTTGGGTGGACTCGGTCCTAGCACCGTCCCTGATTCCAACTATGGGTTGGCGATGTCTTACTCCATAGGCTTGGGTTAGTAGCATCCAATAAGGCACTCTCTCCAGGCCTTGAGTCCTGGACCCAATCTGGGCTGCTCGGGCTAAATGCCCCTGGTAGATAGGCCCTGTAAGCTAGCGGTAGAGCACTTCTCTGGGCTCATTGTTTAACAACAACAATGCTCGATAGCTTGGCTATGCGACCGCAACGGGCGGACTCCAGAAGCGCTCAGCTCATAGCCTAGAAAGTTAACCTCATCCTTGCATGGTGCCAGGTGCACTTGACTGTGTTGATGGTCACGTTGTGCGTCATCAAAACTTGTAGCACTTTGATCGGTGCTAATTGTCATGCTCTTCCCATGATGCCGCGTGCGCCAAAATGTTGCCAATAGCGTGCACTGCGCTCTTGATGCCATTGAGGATCCGAGGCCGAAGCACATCCTTCGATATCGAGATATGGCCTCGCTCTGTCACTATACAAAGCTGTCAGATTTCTGCAGTTCTCGGTCAGCTCCAGCTGCATGACAAATTCAGGTTCTAACTTGACCTTTTCTGTATGATGCTCTTGTTTGAGACTCTCAGATCATTGCAGATCCGTATCGAGTCATTTGCCTTTTTGGCACCACGACTAGCTAGGTTTGACACCCAGTTTGAGGCGTCGGTCTCCTGGATGATGCCTTGCTGCAGCAGATGTTGATCCTCTTTTTGAACCGAATCTCTTAGGCTGGGCGGCACTGTGCGCAACGGTTGAGCTGTCGGTTGCACCGCGGGGTTGACTTGCGGCCTGTGCTGAAATCCTGTGATGTGTCCGAGTTCCTGGGTAAACTGGTCAAACCGGCTTGGGAGCCAGTCAGTCAGGACTCTCGTGCCGACTGTCTGCACTCGCTCACCGTCAGCGACGATCCGCAGTCTCAGCTGATCCATGAGGTCGCACCCCAGTATGTCGGATCCTGTCGTGACCACGCTTATGTTGACGCAAGGCAACCGGCCCCTTGTCCTTGAGCTGCACCGAGGTCAGGATTCACGAAGCATGCAGATTTTGCTGCCGTTGAAAGCGACCAGCTTCCATAGATGTCTACAGGGACACGTTGGTCAGAATTCTGTTATATCTTGGTGATGATAGAGACTCGCGAACCGGAGTCAAAGAGCAGCTTGACAGGTTGGTCCGCCACAATGCACCTGCACCACTGATCGAGCCGCAGTTGTCGCAGCTCCGGCCGTCAGTTTCCCCCGCTCCGCTGTTCTTGGCCTTGCTGAACTGCTGGACTCCAAATGAGCTGCTTGGGTCTGCGTGGCTACCTCCTTCGATGGCTTGGGCCTGAGGTAGTCCAGTGTCCAGTCGCTCGCTCCACAGTCAGCTCAAGGACCACTAGGAACACTCGGGTCTAATTATAGTCCTTGGGTCAGCTCCGACCCCATTAGGTGTTGTTTGAGAAGGGTACGCAATAAAAATCTATCACACAGAACTTCATCATGTACGGCCTCCAAAATGCCGCTTGTTTTAACTTAAACATTAAAATTGCCATAGTGAATATTCATGTACACCCCTGGCCAGCATGAGCCACCATGAGCGAGTGCAGGTTGTATTTAAGCTTGACAATGTCATCCTAACATGTACATGTACATAGCAAGAACATCTTGGTATATAGCAAGAAGTCTGGTATATAGCCGTCTCTGATTAGATGTGTAGTTAAAATGTACAGGTTGCGACCAAATAGTGTAGTAGTCGACGCGAGGCCAGTAGAATTTAAGACGCGAGGCCAGTACATGTAACCTAGCTGCTAAAAGCTGTGCGCAGACCTCGAATACCGGTACACGCACTACACTACTGCACCCCGGAGGGTCAAACGCATTTTTTCTATTGTGTTTAATAATGATACGCTCGTAATTACCAGCTGTGACTTCAAGCCCCATCCGAGGTCATTCATGTGAGGCTGTACTGTAGTTTTGGAATTTGTTGGCATTATATTGGTGCATTGCCGTTCAAAAAGCGACAGGGGCTCTTCATGGGATACATGCATGTAGTCCACTCATAATTTCTGTGTACAGCGTGTACGTACATGCGTGGATGCATTATATAACATGTACCCTTTTTTTAGCTTGAAGGCGATCTGCTGTTTCAGCAGTTGTCAAATTTGGGGCCACAGAGCTTTCGACCAATTTTCATCTTCCTGCAGTGGCTCCAGACCCCAACGAAATTTTTTTAAACAGTTCTAAAGCGGTTAGTTATCAAAGTTGAAGTACTGCTGCTGTGTAAGGCTTTTCAAAGTCCTTCCGGCGGATTCTGCGAATACATTAGACCATATTACAGACGTAGAAAACCATCGCATTACATTGGGTGCAGTGATGAGATGAATACTGGAGACCTGTGTTATATGTACATGAAGGCTCTGCGCAGGCATGTAGCTAAAAAGCAAAATGTCGAGGCAGGTTAATTGCGAAGCATGCAGCCATAATAATTTATTCAGTGTTTAAGATAATAAATACATTTATATCTTTACATAAGTTTATATCTTGTGCAATCAGAAAGGCACGATTTTATTCATGAGCTTTTGATTTTGATTTTGACGCGCTCAATGTCCCTCGTTTCTAATCATTTTAAAATATCTTCTTTTATATTTTCGCGCAGAACTTGGGCCTTTTCATATTGCTTGCTCTGGTTCCAGAACCAGAACCAATTTGTGATGTATAACTTATTGTCTCCATAACTAGAGGGAGATACGTGCTATAAAGTTTTTATTATTGAATGACAATCGCCAAGAAGAAAGTGAAAAATTGTGCTAAGTTAGGTTGTTAAGGCAGTCAACTATTAACAGAGTTTAATAGTTATACTGCTGTTTTTCTTGGAATTCCGAACCGATTCTGGTTCTGGAATTGGTAATATGAAAAGGCCCCTTATGGGGGCTATATTTGTAGTTTTAACTTCTGAACTATTTGCATGCAGGAGGCCTATGCAGATGCATAAGAATTTACGCCTAGATATTAGTTTGTGAAAATTGCGACAAGAGGGGTATTAAAACTTAAAATATTATTTTAATTTTTAAGCCAGTTCAAGGCACTAATTCAAAAAGGTAAAACTTGCTAGAGATCGAGCTAGAGATCGAAACTAAAATTTACTTGTTTCTGACAGATTTTATAGTCATTGCTTTAATGTTATCTGCATTATATATAAAAAATAAGAAATAAATAGCGCCTGAATCTATCCTACTTCGTTTTTGCTAAGAGCTATTTGAATCATTTGACTAAAACCGCGCGTCAAAGTATTCTACGTTTGATCTAAAACGCAAATGGGAAGAAGCTACAGAGTAAGTAAAAAAAGATTAAACACATGCTACTTACGCAAAAACTATGTTTGCTTATCGTTTTTTAATTTTAATCTGTAAACTTTCCATCTTTGTAAACCAATATTTATGCAGAGTTTAGACTAGCTAGAGGGATTATTTATTTAGAAGACATAAGGCTAAGAGCCTAAGGCTGGGTAGGCTTAGCTCCTAGAGCTTGAACTTAAATCTCTCTATCTTAGATTTGTATTTGTAGTAGGAAGTTCTAAACTTTGAATTATTTAAATCATTTTTCCTACAAGTGCTAATTTGGCCATTCAATATGTTTAACTCAGCTATGTTGAGCTATTATTGATTTAGATTAAATAACTTTCTCTTTGCTTTCGCCTTACTATAGGATAGGCCCTAATTAGTATTACTTAGCATGCATATGAAATCAGCCTATGTTTTAATTTATTTTAGATAATATTTAGTTGCTTTTTTAAATGAAAAAATGTCATCATATCTAACTTATTTTCACATTCTCAAATCTGTTAGGCTTATATGGTACTGTACCTAGGAAACAGACAGACTATACATAGGAAAAAGTGACCCCTTCATTATATTTTCAAGTTTATGCAAGCAAAACATATTTACTCATTATTTATATGCCAGACATTATTGGAAGAGGTTGCAACAATAAAAGACCTTTTTTGCATTGCAACACAAGGAACCTTTCTTGCATTAGGCCCTATAGACATGCCCAATCTCAAAATTTCACCTATCTATTGCAACTTAGTTTTGTCCAGATTTGTGACTTAGTTCCCCCAATTGCAACTGAATTTTCACTTTATATGACTTTTCTTGCCTTTTTCTCTTTTTTCTCTTTCTCTTTTTCTCCTCTTTCCCCTCTCTCTTTTTTCTCTCCTTTCTTTTCCTTTTCTCTTCCTCTCCTCTCTTTCCTCCCCAAATTTTTTGTTTTTTACATTTTCAATTTTGTGACCTTACCTTGGCCGGTGGCTATTTCACCCATCCAGTTTGGATGGGTTGGACAGGTGTTGGACATGTATGTTGCATTATAACATTTTGGTCTTTTGTATGCTAACAACTATACCATATACTAGCTCTATGGTGCAATTTTCTGGTGGATTGTTCTGTATACTGGATATTTTATTTTATGCCAACCCCTTTTTCATGTCTATTGTATACTAGAATTTTCTAGTATAGACCTATATGTAAGATTCAAGAGTAGGGCTTTATTTTTAATTAATTTTAAATTTTAAATTTAATTTTAATGGTATTTAAAAGCTTATGAAAGCTACTAAAGAAGTAGCATATGTATGTTGCTTTTTAACAATTATTTCTAGAGGTCTAAGAATAATAAAAAGGGGTAGGTGAGGGTATATTTTTTTATCTTAAGATAAAAAAGGCATTGTTTGCCTTTTAGCTTTAAATAAATAGTGCTTAATAACTAGTCTAAAATTTTAAGTATAATGTTAGAAGATTTTTTAAAGTAGTCAGTACTTTGTCTTAGATATTCAATAAAAAGATTTTTTTAAAATCCCTATTATATAGCCAAAGGTTTTAATGCAGATAGTTATTTACACCTATAAGAATCAAAACTATACTTTAAATTAATATATAAATTAATAAATAATAGTGTACCAAAGCTTAGTTAATGTTTATAAGAAAGAAAGAAAACAGGCTTTAAAATACTTCTTTGTATTTTATATGTATATAATAAAAATATTTTAAGAATTATTTAGTATCATTTTCAATTTTGACCACAATTTGCTAAGCCTAAGAAAGAAAAAAATGTTTTTTTGTTTAGAAATATATTGATATCTTGCTTATACCAATATATTGGCACTCATATCTTGGCAGTTTATAACTATAATAAATTTATTATCTTACTTAAATTTTTTTTATATTCCTAAGTTTTTTACTATTTGTTCTTATTGTATCAGTAGAAGTATATAGAAGAAATATAAGGACAACTGAATTCAACTTTTTACCTGTATTAGGAAAAGTAAAGATTAGAATTTCACCCAATTTTTCTTACACCTAATACAAAAGGCATAAAGATTGTGTACTATGCATTATATAACATTTATTTAAATGATTTTTTCGTTATATAGTTATTAGTTTATAGTTATAAGAAATTTTCTTAGCATGCATAAAAATTTCAAAATAAAGCCTATTATCAGTTTGTTCATTAAGGAAATCTCAAATTCTATCTATTATAACAGTGCTTAACACCTTGGTCTCATTTAGCCAAATTGTGACTTGTGCAACTTTGACTCACTCCATTTGCACAGATCTCCAAGATAATTGACAAGCGCAAGAAGCAAGGCCGAGTTGAATACAGGATCCGCTGGACTGGTTTCAAATCCAGTCAGGACACCTGGGAGCCGGCCACAGAGATCATGCCTGTTGCTTACCGATTGGTCAGAGATTTTCATAACCGATCAAAGAATTCAAATAATTCGGCTTCGAATGCCAGTTCACCGAGCTCTTCAAAGGAGCAGCAACCAATTGACCAGGGCTCTCCGAAAAAGCAGCAGACTCAGCCGAGGCTGCCGAAGCTCATGGCCCTGAAACAGCTGCAGCAGTCGCAGCCCGAACCGCCGCAGGCTCAGAAATTGCCGCAGAAGCAGCAGACAGCTGCTAAACTGATGCGAAAGAAAGGCGGCAAACAGCAACCGCAACGGGCTCGCGTGCTGGCTTTGCCAAAGAGAAAAGCCAAGAAAAGGCTGCAGAAATTGCAGCCAAAGCAGCAGAAGCAGCAAGCCAAGAAAAATAACCAGCAAAAATCTGCAGATGACGCTTCAACAGTTTCTGCTTCTAATCCGTCTTCAGCCGCGTCTGCATCCTCTTCTTCGTCGTCTGCTTCGTCCGCCGCATCGTCCGCTGCTTCTTCAACCGTATCGCCTAATTCGCAGCCTTCGCAGCCGCCTCAGCCGTTGCCACCGTCGCATCAGTCGCAGTCGCCGCCGCTGCCAATTCCGTCTCAGATGCAGCAGCAGCAGTCAGAGCTAGCGGCTCTGCCATCAGCATCTATTGATTGGAATTTGAAATACGGATTAGAAGGCGGCAGCGCTCCGGTCACGCCTCGACACTTGTCTCCTTCGTCTCCTTCGACAGCTCCTGTAGCTTTGATTGCATCCGCTGTCGATTCTCCTTCGGCTCTGCTAGCTCCGGCCTCGTCTCCGCCTCTGGCGCCTTCGCCGCGGCCTGAACAACAGCAGCAGCAGCAGCAACAGTCGCAGCCTTCGCTGCCGCAGACGCCGACATCGTCGTCTAGCGATCTTCGCCGCTACCACGCCGGAGTTATCGACGCTATTGATAGCATCCGTCGGTTGAAGCGCAAGGTACTACTAGATCGAGTAGTGCAAGCAGTGTGCAAGAAGCTCCGAGTCGGTGCTGGACTAGCGGAAGCGGTCATCGAGGATATGGTTAGAATTGGCCGCTTAAAAAAGGTCCGCTGTTCAACTGACAACTCGCTGACTCTGTACTTGCCTAATCAGAAGCCGCGCTCAGTTGCTGTGTCCACTGTGTCAGCCAAAGCTAAACCGAAGTCCCAGCAGCAGCAGCAGCTGCAAGCAAAGAAAACAACTCATATTCGCAACAATTATCATGAGTTATTTGTTAAACAGCCGGCCCACAGTCCGGGTGTGTTTGAAATCTGGCTAGTTGGGCCCAGCAATGGCACTGGACAGCCTGGCTGCTGCTTCACAGTCCGTCTGATGCAGGAGCTGTGCCGGGCGCTGCAGCAGGCGCTGGACAATCCAGCTTGCAGGCTGGTCCGTCTGGCTAACACAGATCCCCGCTGCTTTAGTAGGGGAGTCGATCTCAGCTCAATGCTAGCAGCCAAGCCCGGTCAGGAGGCTTCTCTAGCTGTCAATCAGCTCACTGACGAATTGCAACGCTTAGTGTCGGCTATGGTTGAATTTCCCAAGTTATTGGTTGCCACGGTTACAGGAGCTTGCGTAGGCTTAGGCGCGGCCCTGCTGCCGCTGTGCGATTTTGTCTACGCTAGCGATAGCGCCTATTTTTATTTGCCCTACGCCAAGCTCAAGCAGCCGTGCGAGGCTGGCGTGTCCTACACTCTGCGACAGGCGTTGGGCAAGCCGACCGCCTCTGAGATGCTGCTTGCCGGACGGAAGCTCACAGCTAACGAGGCGTGCACTCGGGGCCTGGTGTCTAGCGTGATCTTTGCTGACACATTTCAACAGGAAGCCGCCGTCCGTTGCGCCAGCATCGGCGCCAGCGTCGGTGCCGAGAATGTGCGCCAGACTAAAGCGCTGATGCATTCGACTAGCAGGTCGTCTGTTATCCAGGCCTGCCAGGCCGAGTGCCTGGCCTTGCGCTCCTATTGGCTGAGAGATGACGCCAGGCAGCTGATGCGCGAATTTCTTGGCGAAGATCGCGACTTGCTAGAGCGCGCGGAGGCGTCGGTCTTGTGACACGACCGGCTTGACCAGCTGACCAGATTGGCTATGCATTTTTTGAAGAGCAGAATTACAACAGCAGGGCTGCCATCTTGCCTTTCATCGCCAATTCTAATCTGTCGGCAAACACTAGGGCCAGAAGAAAGAACTAGAGGAGAAGAGAGATGAGATAGCAAAAGGAGAGAGAAGAAGAGAAGAAGGTGGTTGACTCTGCAGAGACATAAAATTGGATTAACTTTCAAAATAGTGCAATTTTTTTTTCAAAAGAAAGCAATTTTTATTGGAAAATAAGGATTATTATTATGTAATGCCATCAATGCCTATCAATAGCAACTCAAGACAGCTAAAATTAGTAATTTCAAATTTGTCTTTCCGTCTGTCTCCTTGCATGCGCTGGTATTGAAGTATTTAGTTTTTTGTGCTTGTACTTGTACTTGGTGAATATAGAGATTAATATTGGCTACTGACTACTGACAGCATCAGTAGGCATGCTTTTCCAAGGGTTATATTCTTTTAATCTTAAATTTCTGAATCGTTTTGTTCAAATCGCATTCCAATGCTTCCATTTGGGTAAAATTTCGATTACTAAATCGCGTAAAATCATATAACTGCCTGTAACTTTATGCGCTGGTTTCTTATCAGGGAATTATTATGTGCTTATCCGATTAATTTTGTCGTTTGTGTAATAATTGTGTTGCAAGGCACTGCTTTGCCGTCGTGTGCGTTAGGTTTTTATTTTTGTCTGTTTTGCTATTTTTTGTGTTTTTGTCCGCTGTGAGTGTTGCAAGTGTGCTGTTAACACGATTTGCTTAAAACTTCCCCTGATATGTTAGCTATGGGATGTCATGTATAAAGCGCTTTAATTGCCCCCTTTATCCGGTCTTTGTTTGTGTCAGAGTAAATTGACTCAGACTAAAATTTCCCTGAGAATCGCCCTACAATCTCCCTGAGAATTGCCCTACAATCTACCTGAGAATCGCCCTACAATCTACCTGAGAATCGCCCTACAATCTCCCTGAGAATCGCCCTACAATCTACCTAAGAATCGCCCTACAATCTACCTGAGAATTGCCCTACAATCTCCCTGAGAATCGCCCTACAATCTCCCTGAGAATCGCCCTACAATCTCCCTGAGAATCGCCCTACAATCTACCTGAGAATCGCCCTACAATCTACCTGAGAATTGCCCTACAATCTCCCTGAGAATCGCCCTACAATCTCCCTGAGAATCGCCCTACAATCTACCTGAGAATCGCCCTACAATCTCCCTGAGAATTGCCCTACAATCTCCCTGAGAATCGCCCTACAATCTACCTGAGAATCGCCCTACAATCTCCCTGAGAATTGCCCTACAATCTCCATGAGAATCGCCCTACAATCTCCCTGAGAATCGCCCTACAATCTACCTGAGAATCGCTTTTCAGTCTCTGATAATCACTTTCATCACTTTCATAAGACTTTTATTTATAAATGGCCACTATTTTATAAATTAATTTCAAACCCAGCAGCATATCTGTGTTATTAACACTTATCTACTTAGTAAGTAGTATTAGTTATATAATTGCGCCTCCCGTCAAACTTGCTATTTTTGTTGTAATTATTTATTAAATTTGTATTTCCTTATTAATTTTTTTGCTTACTATAATTAACAGAAGCTTTATTAAAGAATATTTTTGTTAGTTTGATTAATAAGATTTGAATATAATAAGGCAATAAAGTAGAGCTGATTTAATAATGTACTCTAAACAGACTTCAATCACGTAACTTCTATCAAAATTGACAAACAAAACAGAACAAACACTTACAAATCAACATCTAATTTGTCCGCTCATTTATAATAGCCAAGGAAGAATAAATGTTTATTAATAAGTAAACTCGGTCCCGTGAATTTTGTCTTTCTAAATCCTCTTAACTGCGCGATAACGGTCTCTTCTGTGCGTGCTTTGACAGCCGATCTGTCTCTCACTCTTTCTCTCAGTGTACTAATAACAGTAGTATAAATTAGCTACGTAAGTCTCCGGATTACTGTACACGTTTAAACTCAATTGCTATCTATAAATCATAGTCTTCATAAATAAATATTTTGTACAGCTTTGTGAAGTGACATTTTTTCTTGTCCCAATTCTGATTTTATCAGGCTTTAACCATTTTTTTAGTTCATTTTATTAACATTTCACTGCGTTTGCTTGTCGATATTTAATTACAAATTTAATTATGCCCCATAGTTATAGAAATATTATTTTAAGCTTGGCACGCACTGCTCTGTTGTACATATAAGCCGTGTTAGCGCGTTTGAAAAATTTGCAAATAAATCAATTTCATCTATTTGTCGATCAGCGCGTGTAATAAATTTATTTTAGGCGGTACGGTTGAACGTTCAGGAACAGATTTAAAGTTTTAACGTTTTTGAGATTACATTTTTTCGAGGCTTGATGTACGCACTGACCAGTTCCCCAATGTACACAGGCCATATCGATCCAGTTCCCCAATGTACACAGGCCATATCGATCCAGTTCCCCAATGTACACAGACCATATTGATCCAGATCCCCAATGTACACAGGCCATATCGATCCAGTTCCCCAATGTACACAGGCCATATTGATCCTGTTCACCAATGTACACAGGCCATATTGATCCAGTTCTCCAATGTACACAGGCCAAATTGATCCAGTTCGCCAATGTACACAGGCCATATGGATATAGTTCGCCAATTTACACAGGCCATATTGATCCAGTTCGCCAATGTACACTGGCCATATGGATCCAGTTCGCCAATGTACACAGGCCATATTGATCCAGTTCCCCAATGTACACAGGCCATATTGATCCAGTTCCCCAATGTACACAGGCCATATTGATCCAGTTCCCCAATGTACACAGGCCATATGGATCCAGTTCGCCAATGTACACAGGCCATATGGATCCAGTTCGCCAATGTACACAGGCCATATGGATCCAGTTCGCCAATGTACACAGGGCATATTGATCCAGTTCCCCAATGTACACAGGCCATATATTGAGCCATCACCCATGAATGACAGTTAGCCTCACTCAGTCAATTAGTGAATTTTAGTCACAAAGTAGTACCACTCAATTGATGGGAAACATGAATTTGTAAAGAATTATATATTAATTAATTCATTGTATATATAATTATATAGAATCAATACGCAAAGGGAGCATACAATGCTTAGTGAAAACTTTACAAAAAAGTGTTTATTGATTAACAAGCAGGTATGTGTCCGGCATACAACACAAGTGTCAAGGGCGTGAGTGAATTTAAAAACGGCGAGTTTCAGGGGACGGACAGTTCATTAAATCAAACCAGTTGAGTTAATTCAACTCGATAAACAAAAACATATACGATAAACAATGTCCGGCAGTTTTTATACAATAAAATCGAAGAATTGCAGGACAAATCATAACGAAATCAGTAGCTATGTGGACGGTAGCAGAAATATATGAGCAAAAATTAGCTAATTAATAAACAACAAACCAAGTTGTTTTACTATTGGAGGGAATTTATTTAATTGCAGATGAAACTTTTGTATAGGTGGGAACAGGCGAATGAAAATATTTTTGCAAATAATTGAATTTAATCTAATTTTAATACACAAACAGTTAAAATTCAGTGTACATGGGGGTAGGGGATAGTTAAGATTCAGTGTACATGAGGGTAGGGGTTGGTTAAGATTCAGTGTACATGGGGTAGGGGTTGGTTAAGATTCAGTGTACATGGGGTAGGGGTTGGTTAAGATTGAGTGTACATTGGGTAGGGGTTGGTTAAGATTGAGTGAACATGGGGGTTGGTTAAGATTCAGTGTACATGGGGTAGGGGTTGGTTAAGATTGAGTGTACATTGGGTAGGGGTTGGTTAAGATTAAGTGTACATTGCGGTAGGGGTTGGTTAAGATTGAGTGTACATGAGGGTAGGGGTTGGTTAAGATTGAGTGTACATAGGGGTAGGGTTTGGTTAAGATTGAGTGTACATTGGGGGTAGGGGGTTGGTTAAGATCGAGTGTACATTGGGTAGGGGTTGGTTAAGATTAAGTGTACATTGGGTAGGGGTTGGTTAAGATTGAGTGTACATGGGGGTAGGGGTTGGTTAAGATTGAGTGTACATAGGGGTAGGGGTTGGTTAAGATTGAGTGTACATTGGGGGTAGGGGGTTGGTTAAGATCGAGTGTACATAGGGGGTAGGGGTTTATATTGATATGTTTTAATTGCTCAAAACTAAATTCCCCTATTAGTTGAACCAGACCAAGACCAAGAGTTCCCGTGGTCCCATGGAATGGTAAATGATCCTTCAGAATTATCCAAATGCTTTATAACGGCAGTTTAGTATGGCTTTGCAAAAGTGTATAAAAATAATAGAAAATGTAAGCCTAAATAAATTTCAGCTCGATTAAGAAATGTTGGGCGGAATTGCATCGCAGTTTCACCGAAACAAGCGCTATAAAATTTAGCAAACTGAACTACTACTAAAAGTAACCAAGCGAAAAAATTTCTAAAAAAAATAATTAACCAACTGTGGAATGTGTTGCTGTTCCAGATAAATAATTGGCAGATAAATTTCAAGTAACTACATGTAGTTAAAATTAAACGCAACTACTAATGTAAGAATACAATTAGTAAACAGTTTAATATTTATACATCAAGCTATAAAAACGATTAATTTATATTACTAAGCACAGCTTGGACCAGCAAGGAAGTATATATTTATATATATAAATTAACATTGTCAACGGGTATAAAGTTAGACCTAGACTAAAATTCAGGCAGATAACGCGTCAACTTCTACTTATAGTTCAGTAGATAATCATGAGCGGGAAAAATGAAGTAAATTGAATCCTGGACATTTAAAATTCGAAGTCACTTTAAAATTATAAAATATTTTCAATTTTTCCGACGGCTAAGGCTTCCGATCCATGAGCACCCGACCTTCGCGGTCCTTGATCCTAACTCGGCCAGAAGCGTACCTGGTCTCCTGTCTGCCGTCGGGATAAATTGTCTTCTTAGTACCGTCCGGGTACTCCCGACTGCGGTACTGCGGAGTGTGCACCTCCTTCTGACCATTGCGGAAGTAGATCTCCTTCAGGGGCGTCGGTCCGTTCACCAGGCGCAGCCGGGTGCCGTCAGGGAAAGCCGACACCTGCGGCAGGTAGAGGAGGTCGTAAATATCTTTATTTGTCATTGCCCCAGTCTATCAGCTCCATCACTGTCCCAGTCTCTTGACTCCATCACTGTCCCAGTCTCTCCGCTCCATCACTGTCCCAGTCTCTTGACTCCATCACTGTCCCAGTCTATCCGCTCCATCACTGTCCCAGTCTCTCCGCTCCATCACTGTCCCAGTCTCTCCGCTCCATCACTGTCCCAGTCTCTTGACTCCATCACTGTCCCAGTCTCTCCGCTCCATCACTGTCCCAGTCTCTCAGCTCCATCACTGTCCCAGTCTCTCAGCGACATCACTGTCCCAGTCTCTCGGCTACATCACTGTCTCAGTCTTTTGACTCCATCACTGTCCCAGTCTCTTGACTCCATCACTGTCCCAGTCTCTCCGCTCCATCACTGTCCCAGTCTCTCAGCTAAATCACTGTCCCAGTCTCTCCGCTCCATCACTGTCCCAGTCTCTCCGCTCCATCACTGTCCCAGTCTTTCAGCTCCATCACTGTCCCAGTCTCTCAGCAACATCACTGTCCCAGTCTCTCAGCTCCATCACTGTCCCAGTCTCTCGGCTACATCACTGTCTCAGTCTTTTGACTCCATCACTGTCCCAGTCTCTTGACTCCATCACTGTCCCAGTCTCTCCGCTCCATCACTGTCCTAGTCTCTCCGCTCCATCACTGTCCCAGTCTTTCAGCTCCATCACTGTCCCAGTCTCTCAGCTCCATCACTGTCCCAGTCTCTCCGCTCCATCACTGTCCCAGTCTCTCAGCTCCATCACTGTCCCAGTCTCTCAGCGACATCACTTTCCCAGTATCTCAGCTACATCACTGTCCCAGTCTCTCAGCTCCATCACTGTCCCAGTCTCTCAGCTACATACATTACTGTCTTAGCCTCTCCGCTCCATCTTCACTACCCGCAAGCGCAGCTCACCTCCTCCGTAGCGTCGGCGCTGACAGACTTGACCACCCCATCGGGAAACTGAATCTCCCTGGAGCCATCAGGCATCACGGTCTCGGACTGGCCGTTGGCGAACACTAACAACTGCCTGCCGTCGCTGTAAGTAGTATGTACGGTGCCCGTGTCGGCGTATCGGTACACAACTCGACTGTCGCTGCCGGGGACGCCGCTATCGCCGCCAGAGTAGGCAGTCTTGACGTCGCCATTGAAATAATTGGTGGTCACGGTGGAGCCATCGGCTGAGATCAATTTCACGGTGCCGTTGGGAAAGTTCACACGGCGGCGACCGTCGGGGAACACCTGAAATTATTGATTTAGGGATCGATTAAGGATTAACTGTGCTATCCGGAAGTAGAATCCTGCATTGAAATTCGACTAAGAATCTTTCACTTATTTTCACCAAGAAGAATCGCACTCGAAGCCCACACTGAGAATCGCCATTCAACCCCACTCTGAGAATCGCCCTCAAACCCCACACTGAGAATCGCCCTCAAACCCCACACTGAAAATCGCCCTGAAACCCCACACTGAGAATCGCCCTGAAACCCCACACTGAGAATCGCCCTCAAACCCCACACTGAGAATCGCCATTCAACCCCACTCTGAGAATCGCCCTCAAACCCCACACTGAGAATCGCCATTCAACCCCACACTGAGAATCGCCCTCAAACCCCACACTGAAAATCGCCCTGAAACCCCACACTGAGAATCGCCCTGAAACCCCACACTGAGAATCGCCCTGAAACCCCACACTGAGAATCGCCCTCAAACCCCACACTCAGAGGTCACAAACCTGCTCAATCCGACCATTTGGGTGCCGAGACTCAGTCAACGGCATTTCTTCATCCTCGCGAACTTTCTGTTGCTGAAGCTGAAGCTGCGGTTGCTGCTGCTGCTGCTGTCGTTGCGTCAACATTGGTGGAGGAGGAGGAGGTGGCGGCGGTGGCGGCTGAGGCTGCTGTTGAGGCGGCGGTGAAGGCGCCGTCGGTGGAAGCGCCTGAACTGGCGCTGGCGCGGCCTTCAACGCCTTGAGCTGCAGGCGCTCCTTCTCCAGATTCTGCACCCGTTGTCTCAGCTCGGCCTTCTCAGCCTCCAAGCTCTCGGCCCGATCTCTCAGGCGAGCCAAATTGGCGGACCAGCGCGCCTCCTTCTGCGCGCATTCGTCTCGCAGTGCGGCCAACTCCTGGCGCAGGCGTTCGGACTCTTCGCGGCCCTCGCGCCCGGCGCCAGCCTTCAAAGCTTTGGCGTAGTCGTCCAGCAGGCGGCGCTCTTTGCGCAGCTTGCGCTGTTCGGCCTCGCGCTCGCGCTGCGTCGCCTCGGCTGCGGACCGGCGCTCCTCCTCCAGCTTGCGGCGCTCCGCCGCCAGGCCGGCCCGCTCCGACTCCAGCTCGCGTTTCAGCTTGGACAGCTGGGGGTTTATGGTCTGCGGGTTGGGGTTTATGGCTAGTGAATTGGGGGGTTTATGGTCTGCGGGTTGGGTTTTATGGCTAGTGAATTGGAGTTCATGGTTAGTAAACTGGGGGGTTGTGGTTAGTAAAGTGGGGGCTAGGGGGTTTATGATTAGTAAACTTTGGGTTTATGGCATGCGGCTGCGGGTTTAAGATTAGAGTAAACTCATTCTAACCTGAAATCGTTCAATTTCGGCCTCCAGCTCGCGCAGTTTCTCTCGCAGCACCGAGGTGGCCACAATGCTGTCCTGAGCAGCCGCGGTTGCCTGTTTGGCAGTTTTTGCCTGAGGAAAAATCATCAGACTGGCCGCTTCGGCGGCTGCGGCAGCGGCGGCGGCACTGGCGGCTGTCACGGCGTTGGTGGATGACGCGGGCGGCACCGGCGGCTGCTGGAAGAGTTGGCCGCCTCCTGGCAATAGGGATTGGTGGCAGCGGTGGGATAAAAAGACTCACTGGGCTCAAGAGTGGGTCTGCTACAGCAGGAGAGCTGCGGGCACCCTGACGCAACGCCTTCAGCGAAATCGTCCCGCCAATAGCGCTGAGACAATTCTGCCCATACACACGCTCTCAGAGGGTGTACAGCTGCCCTGACTTTCTAATCATCAGGCATGTACACATGCGCACGGAATCAAACCAGGGGTCGTGGCGCGAGTCAGATGCGCTTACTATTGTACCCCTGCTCACACTCTGCCCACCATGAGCTGAACCCTGCTCACACCCTGCCCACCATGAGCTGAACCCTGCTCACACCCTGCCCACCATGAGCTGAACCCTGCTCACACCCTGCCCACCATGAGCTGAACCCTGCTCACACCCTGCCCACCATGAGCTGAACCCTGCTCACACCCTGCCCACCATGAGCTGAACCCTGCTCACACCCTGCCCACCATGAGCTGAACCCTGCTCACACCCACCATGAGCTGAACCCCTCCCTACCCTCCATGAGCTGAACCCCTCCCTACCCTCCATGAGCTGAACCCTACCCACCATGAGATGAACCCACCCTACCCACCATGAGCTGAACCCTACCCACCATGAGCTGAACCTACCCACCATGAGCTGAACCCCTCGCTACCCTCCATGAGCTGAACCCCTCGCTACCCTCCATGAGCTGAACCCCTCGCTACCCACCATGAGCTGAACCCTACCCACCATGAGCTGAACCCTACCCACCATGAGCTGAACCCTACCCACCATGAGCTGAACCCTACCCACCATGAGCTGAACCCTACCCACCATGAGCTGAACCCCTCGCTACCCTCGATGAGCTGAACCCCTCGCTACCCTCCATGAGCTGAACCCCTCGCTACCCACCATGAGCTGAACCCTACCCACCATGAGCTCCGGAAGCCGCAGCGGGCGGATCCAGCAGGCTGCAGGTTGGCGTGGCCTCGCTATCAACCGTGGCCGAATTTGCCGCAGGCGGCAGACCAGCGCCGCCGCCCCATTCTTCGCTGTCGTGAAACTCGTGACGCCGAGTGCCCAGCTGTTGTTGTTGGTGCTGCTGCTGCATCAGCTGATGCTGAGCCGAGGCCCGACCGGAGTCGCTTTGCGAAGCAGCCGACGAGTTGTGGCCGCTGAATTCGCGCATGGAATCGGCCAGACGCTCTTCGTCATCATCGGACACGCTCGGTATGTCGTCTTCGTCCGTGCCAGGATAAATCAATTGCTGCTGCTGCTGCTGCTGAGCCCGGCGCTGCTCAGACTCTCTCAACCGGTTAGTCACGTGACGCTTCACCGTGGCCTTGTCTAGCAATGCCAGAGCGGAGAACTGCGACACCACCGAGTTATCTGCCGCAGCTTCGAGTAGTTCAAATTCTTCCAGATCGTCGCGCGTGTCCGAGCAGGCCGTGGGCGCCCTGGCCGGCTCGCCGTCGTCGCGATCTTCAAAGCAAGGCGGCCTCTGGCGCTGCTGCTGCTGTTGCTGCTGCTGCTGCTGTCGGTTAATCAGTTGGGTAAGCATCAATTGCTGTTGCTGCTGGTGCTGGCCCTGGAAATTTGCCGCAGTCTGAGCTCGAATTGATGTTGCTCCGCCTGCGGCAGGTCTCACAGTTGTCGTTGCTGCCGAAACTTTTGGCGGAGTCTTCGATGCGCCAACTGGAGCCGTTGAAGAGGCCACTTGTTGAGCCTGTTTCTGCTTTGCCGGCGGCTTCTTTGGGTTTCTGGCTAGGCCGCCTTTGTTGAACCGGCTGATGCCCTCGCCACGGCGCAGGAACCGGAACTTCGGCTTGGCGCCGCCGCCGCCGCCTCCCGCTGGTTGCTTCTGGCGCTGCTGCTGACCGCCACCGCCGCCGCCGCCTCCAACTTTCCCGCGACTGTTCAGCGTCTCTTCAAGGAGGTCCTCGAATGGCCGATCCGGACAGCCGGCCAGAGGAATTTCGTCGTTGCCAACGCCGCCGTTGTGGCTGCTGCGCAGGTCCGTAGCCGACGAGGCGCTGGTGCCGCCAGCCGGCTGCAACAGGTTCTCCTTGTCAGAGTCTCGGCGAGATCCTTCGTCGAATCCATCGTCAACAGGTTCGGAGCCTTCGGCCGCGGCAACCTCGTTAATAATGCTCTTGCCGCTGACATGGTTGTCGTTGGCGTCGTATTGATCGTCGAACAGGGCCTCGTCATCGTCAGGCAGGTAGTTCAACACGACGCCAGCTCGCTGCACCCAGGAACGGCTGCTGGGAGCGAAGCAATTGCTCTCCTGACTGCGCAGCATAGGGCGAGTCGGAGGTTCAGCAATTTGAGCAAATAAGACACTCACTGGAGCACACGCCTGCGAATAACTATAAGTGAGCTCTGCAAATAGCAGCAATGCAACCGAAGCTCGCTTGCAGCTAGGGCTCGGGATTAGCGTTGCTAAAAGGAGATGGGGAGGGATTAGCGTTGCTAAAAGGAGATGGGGAGGGATTAGCGTGGCTAAAATGAGATGGGGAGGGATTAGCGTGGCTAAAAGGAGATGGGGAGGGATTAGCGTGGCTAAAAGGAGATGGGGAGGGATTAGCGTGGCTAAAAGGAGATGGGGAGGGATTAGCGTGGATAAAAGGGGGTGGGAAGGGATTAGCGTGGCTAAAAGGAGATGGGGAGGGATTAGCGTGGATAAAAGGGGGTGGGAAAGGATTAGCGTGGCTAAAAGGAGATGGGGAGGGATTAGCGTGGATAAAAGGGGGTGGGAAGGGATTAGCGTAGATAAAAGGGGGTGGGAAGGGATTAGCGTGGATAAAAGGGGGTGGGGAGGGATTAGCGTGGCTAACCTATCGGGCTACGCTAACCTTTACTAAACGTATTCTACATATGCTAATACAAGTAGTAGTAAACTAAAAAACAGATGCAAGCACATAACAAAGAGCGAATCAATATTAGCCATTGTTGAAGCAAATTTTATTTGCTGTTTTATGACCGGTTTGAAACTGCTATATACCGACTCTATGAAGATTTAATTACCATTTACTAGTAACTTACAAATAATACATAAATATATAAAATTTGCATAGAGTTTGCTTTTGTATTACTTAGTTAATATTAATATAATCATCATCCAAACTGAAGGTGACAAACAATAAACGATGCAGTCACGACACATCAGGCGGCAAGCTGGTCTGCCGATATGTATCGATAATACATATAACTACAAGAAAACATAAGTAAGCTGTCATTTCCTCCGCCGCCTGCTCCGTCCGCCCTCCCCATCGGCCAGAATCCGCCTCATCTTGGCCCTGGTCGGATCCTCCGAAGTTGAGGCAAAGTACTCGGGATAATCCACCAGCTTGAACCAGTAGCCGCAGTGGCACTTGGTTGCGGAGC
Source organism: Macrostomum lignano (assembly GCA_002269645.1). Classification (NCBI taxonomy): domain Eukaryota; kingdom Metazoa; phylum Platyhelminthes; family Macrostomidae; genus Macrostomum; species Macrostomum lignano. Next base: position 283,906 of record NIVC01000118.1, read on the forward strand.
CTTTGCTCAATTGAAACCAATTGATTGCCGTAGCCTCCGGCTCGCATATGCAGCCAATCACTTTGTTGGCCTGACAGTGAAATTATTAAGCAAATCGTGTTTGTTAATTAGTATCCACTGCAACTACTTGAAGTAGAAAATATAAGAGTTTTCTATTTAATTTCTGACATTTCTACATGCTGCATTTCGATATGGGCTCTGGTAGTTTATTCGGTTGTGTAATCTTCAATCCTCGAGGTCCGTCAGCGGTCCCTATCCACCCTCAGAGGTTCCTGTCCACCCTCAGAGGTCCTTATGCACCCTCAGAGGTCCCTATCCACCCTCAGAGGTCCCTATCCACAACCCTCAGCAGTCCCTATCCACAACCCTCAGCAGTCCCTATCCACAACCCTCAGCAGTCCCTATCCACAACCCTCAGCAGTCCCTATCCACAACCCTCAGCAGTCCCTATCCACAACCCTCAGCAGTCCCTATCCACAACCCTCAGCAGTCCCTATCCACAACCCTCAGCAGTCCCTATCCACAACCCCAATCGCGCTCTTACACACCTGATCTGACGGTACCAGCACGGGTTTCTGGTGCGTGTCGCCGCCTTCAGCAGGATTAATCCGAGTCTTGCGCAGCGAATACGGACAGTCCTCGAACAGGAACCGGTCTAGCAGGCGATGCTGAGAGGAACACATCAATTATTGTATAAAAATCGAAATTTAAGGTTACATAATTGAATATTTAATGCATAAACTGATAATAATAATAATAATAATTTATTACACCTGCCCTAATGCCAGATGTGCAGCCGACAGCTCAGCCGCAGCTATTGCGCGGCGCATCTGAAGCCTGCGTACGGCTGTTCAGTCCAAGGACCGGGGGGGGGGGGGGGGGGAGCGGTCGCCACACAACCCTTAACTACCCCAGCTAATGCTGGCACCCATTTTACAGCTGGGTGAACAGACTGAAGCAATGCAGAGTTAAGTGTCTTGCTCAAAGACAAATTATCACAAAAGTATCGAGAATCGAACCCCCGACCTTTCAGTCATGAGTCCGACACTCTAACTAATAGGCTAAAACCCCATAAACTGATAAACACCACATATCGATCAGTTGATGTTTTTTAGACTTTCAGACATGCACAGTTAGAGTTAGTAATGAACACACATGCGCGACACCCGGATGGCTGGCGAGGGGCCCAGCCGAGGTAAGTCGCAAAAAAGCCCACCCAAAAATATAGACGTAGTACTAATTAGATGACGAGGTTTTAGAATGAATAATACAGGCAAAGCTACTCCCGCCGTTTACCCACAAATTACACTTCCAGTGTCGACACTAAGTGTGTGCAAGTCGCACTTTTGGTCAAAAAGTAAGTTGTACAACCGATGTAAATCAGGGGGTTGTGCATGTATATTAATGAATAAATATGCTTAGACATAAAGTGAGCAGTGAAATAGATTTACCTGCTTAGACCTGAGCAGCCAACGCAATGTGTCCAGTCCATTGTCTGAGAAGTGATTCGGTGAAGGTTGACCCTCTTCACCATTAGTAGCATCAGCTGTGCTGGTGCACAAAAATCTGCTAGGCTGCACTGCGGCAACAGATATTATTGACCTAGCTGGCAATAACCAGGAACCAGAGAGCAGGCGCAGTGTGAAAGCCTGGAATATTATATAATAATTGTTTTTCTTCCTATTATCATCATTGTACACATTTAACAAATAATATTAGCACTGATAGATAGAATAGTCCACAATCTCACAAACTGTCACTCTGGCATCAGTGTCAAGCAATTCCTAAATTTGCCAATGCTATTGCTGATGACATTGATGACATTCACAACAGATGGTAGACTATATGTGGAGAAGCCTCAAGACAATGTTGATGATTAACTTTTGACTGTTCTTTCCTTGGCTTTCATGTTGCAGAGGTTTTTTTGATTTGTTGGATGTTTTTTTGTTTTGTGCATTTGGTACAAAGCTTTTGTTTATGGCAATTTGGCCTTTTGAAAAAAATTAATAAAAATTATATTGAACCTTTCAGAAACACTTTTTACCACTATGTCTAATGCTATATATGTATTGCTAGAATTTATTTGGTTAATTCAGAATTTATCATATAGACTTTATTGCCAACATTATGCTCATATATTATTTTTTCATTGTCATATATTTAGTTGTTTAAAAGAATCTATTTCATTTCAGCATTAGCTAATTTTGGCAACAGAGCCTTTCAGTAACAACAATTTTGGTGACAGATTAAGATTGACCTCGAAATTAAAGTTGAAAAATTGAATTTATAAAAATTGATGTAAAATATTTTATATCTTATTTAAAGAAACAAAAAAGCAATTGATAAATTTTTAAATCTAAGTAATCAATTAAGCTTTTTAAAAGACAAACAAAAATAAATTTTCAAAAAACAATAAGTCTAATACTCTAGAAATAGATCATAGCCAAGTATTAGAAAATTGCATTATAGAAATTATGTATACTAATACCAAAAATATTAACAACTTTGTTAGACCTATTTCTAGACCAATTTTCAAAAGGCATCTTTAAGCTTAGAAAAAATAGGTCTATACAATTTAAAAATATTTTTATTAACTTTTAAATTGTGAAGGCCTAAAGTCTTAAATATATATTAATTTGAATGCCGATGAATGTATACTAAGCCTATACCCAAATATATTATAAATGCCAAAAAATTTTATATAGGCATCTTTGAAACAATAAGCCAAACATACTATTATATAAATAAAAATGACATCAGATATTCTTTTAGGCAAAAGTTTCTTTTATAAAATTAACTAATATTCTATAATAAAAATTACATAATAGTGGGAGCATAAGACTTTCCTATAAGTTTTTGCCTTGAGGTTTGCCCACTCAAGGTTTTCCTATAGCAAGGTTTTCTTGTGGAAGGTTTTCTCATGCAAGTTCTTCCTGCTAGAGATTTTCCTAGCAAGCTTTTCTCATTGACATTTAGATTTCCCTGTAGCAAAGTTTTCCAACTAGAGTTTTCCCATTGGGATTTTCTTATAGGTTTTTTCAAATTAAATTTCAATTCAAATCTAGTCTATAGACAATGCTAGATTAGATTAGACTAGACTAGACTATAGACTAGGCTAAACTAGACTAGATATAAACTAGACTAAACTAGACTAGATATAAACTAGACTAGATTAAAAACTAAACTAGATTAGACTTAGACTAGACTAGATTTCAAATCCAATTGAATTTTGACTTAAAATTCCAATTGAAAAAAACCCTAGAAAACCTTAGTGGGAAAAACCATTGCATGAAAACTTTATTGAAAAAAATATTGGTAAAGAAATCTCTGTGAGAAAGATAGGCTAGAAAACTTCAAGTAAAAAAACATTATTGCAGGAAAACCTTGCTTAGGAAAACCTTGTTATAGGAAAAGCTTATACAAGGATATTCTCATTGACCCACAATAGCATATCTTAGAAATATACTAATAATGACTTCTCTGGGTATTTTATTGATTTCATATTAAATTATTTTTGATTTAATAAGAAGTATAATAAGTTGCAATCTAATAGTCTAATAGGCTATAATCAAGAAAGTAATATATCATATGCAAAAATGTTAGATGATCTATAAATTTTCTATATATTGTTTGTATAAGATTAAAATATTTTTTGTAATGACACTTTGGTGATAAACAAGTCATTTTGCTAATAAAATAAGACTTTTGGCTAGTGATAGTCATTTTAGTTTAGAAAGAAAATTATTTTAAATTATAAAACTTGAAAGTTTCTAGTTTTTTTAAGGTTTACTAAAATAATTAAGACTAAGCAGCAATTCATTTACCTTTGATCATTTACTATAATGAAAATTTCTAATGTATTATATAAATTTGTATGTTTTCTATAAGAATATAACCAATAAATATTTTTATGCTTTTCTTATTGTATATTGCATAAAGATACTCTAAATATAGGTTGTCTAGACTGAATACTTTGTCTTGGCCTAAGACAAATTCAAAACAATCTATACAAAATGTTAGCAGTGTTAGTTGTAAATTTTTTGTCCAATGAAATTTTGTTTGAAATAGTAGGCCAATAAATAGTTTTTTAAATAAATATTTCATCCTTAGTTTCAATCATCCTAAGAGACTTACTGAACCTTTAAATGGAATTTTTCAAATTATGAAATGTAAATATTAATACAATAACTAAGCCAAAACTAGGCCAAATCATTGATGTAAATGTTAAATTAGGCCTATAAAATGCCTATCATTTATCATTACCTTGAATTGAAATGATGGCAATTATTGATAAAATGTAAATATTGCAAGTATGTTGCCTAGTACTATGTAAATAGTATTATACCTAAACAGTGATAGGCACCACTAAATTTATTTTTAGCGCCGCTAATTAGCACTGTTGCTAACTAATAGAAGACAAAAATTAGCGATTGCTAATAGCGGGCGCTATTTCTACTTTGAATTTAGTGCAATTGGTGCTGCTAATTTTGAAATGCGCTAATTAATAAATATATTTAAAATAAACTGCCATTTCACATGTATTTATGCATTTTTGCATATTTTTAATTTACACATTTTAAATGAATAAGCTAATAATGCTATTGCTAATAATTTGTTTTTATTATCAATCCTAATAAAAAATCTTCAAGCCACTGAACTGTCAGAGCAACAGTTGATACAAAGAGTTCCTAAATTATAGCTGTTTGCCTTGAAGAACATTAAGGGCCCTTGCTACTAGGGCCATGACCTTCTTATACTCAAGAAGGAAAGCAAGATCATCAGCTTGAAATGGTGGTAAAGGATTTATTAACCCAACTATCACCCTGTTGATATAGCCTGTTGCTTTGCATTAGCACTTAGAATATCAATTGAGTTGAATGTTGAATTCTTTGATTAAATTATTAAATTAAATTAAATTAATCAATAACTTTTTGCTAACAAATTAAAAGTAGTAAGAAAACTTTTAAAACTCAATGAAAAAACAAGATTTATTGTTAATAATGAAAGCGAAAAAAAGAAATTCAAATTTTGTTTCATATTTCTAAGAAAATTAGAAACATTTTAGAGATTTAGGCCTTTATATAGGTGGGATTACATAATATTTAACTTATTACTCAAATAGGGTCTCATTTTAAGTATTAAACAGTCATTAACCATCTAGTTTATAGCAAAAAATAAATTTAGCGCAATTAGCAATTTTCAGAAAATATTAGTTGGCACTTTGATAGCGTGTGCTAATTGGAATTTCAATTTAGCAGAATTAGTAGCGCTAACAAAATTTTAGCGGCACTTTAGCAGAATTCAAATTTAGCAGCACTAGTGCCCATCACTATGCCTAAATGATCATTACTAGGCCTAGGCCTAACCAAAAATTCTCATTTGTACAAAGTGTATTTATTATAGAAAGCAACTTGCTATAGAAATCAAGAAATGTCTGTCCCCAAAACAAATTGACCCCAAAAAACCTGGGCATTCCTTTGGTTTACGATCATTTTTCCACCCACATTTCGGTTCACCATCCCCATGTAATTTTTCATATAAATGATCATAGCTTGCTTGAAATAAACAAAAATTGTTAAACTGAGCTTATTCGTTACATTAAAAAAAAACTGAACGGAATAGCTGACAAATGGTTTCTTTCATGGCATGGCGATGACGAGGATCCTATTTATCCACTTCGGTTTATGATCATTTAAATGGAAGCAATACATGTAAATGATTGTGAACCGAAGCTAGCATATGTGTGTAAGGGGGTTTTGGTGTTTTACAAGCTCTATCTGAAATCGATCACTATCTCAATACATGGCTAGCTTCGGTTCACGATCATTTACATGTATTTCTTCCATTTAAATGATTGTGTTCCGAAGCTGAGGGGGGGTGTCGAAGACATATGTAGTCATATATTTATTTGGTGGCTTGTTGGCGATTGAAATGTCATCTTGATGCTTTATTATTCTCTGCACGCTGCCACCCCCCCCCTCAGCTTCAGTTTACGATCATTCAGATGTAAGCAATACATGTCAATGATCGTGAACCGAAGCTAGCCATGTATTGAGATAGTGATCGATTTCAGATAGAGCTTATAAAACACCAAAAACCCTCTTACACACATACACTAGCTTCCGTTCACAATCATTTACATGTATCTCTTCCATTTAAATGATCGTAAACCGAAGTGGATATAGGATCATCTTTGGATTCTTGGAACTATAAAATGGATCACTATAGGCCTAACCCCTTTATCTTCTTGTTTCATTTGAACATGCAGCTAGTGTTATGATGGATAAATAAAAAGGATTGGAGTGCTTGTCTACACAGTTTTTTTTTGCATTTTGATGAAATAAACAACAATTTTGTATCTTCCCTATCTCTCTAATGGGGATCGTCACTAATTTCAATGATTGTAAACCGAAGGAATGCCAAAACCTGCACCATTTGTATGCTTGGCCTAAGCCAATAATATGTAAAAAAATTCAGAAACTCAAAATGCAATTGCAAGTAAGTTACATTATTAAAAAGCTGTGTTTTATAACAAACTTGCCATTTGGTATAGTAGTCAGTAGATAGCCCTATTAATTTATAACAAGCCTAGGGCTAGCCCAGCTTGGCCCTTATGTTCTTCTTGTATAAATCTGACTAACAGACGTCAAAGAAAGAAACGACCTGCATGCTGCACCCTTACCCTTTAGGCATAGCCTTACTTCCTTGCCCTTTAGGCCTTAGCTTTTATGCCAATACCATGGTCTAAAATACTATTAATACACTTTACCGTCCTTATTTTTACCTGAAATAAAATACTTTGAAGAATAGCTAGATTAGGCTAATAAAAAATAAAAATGGGTCTTTAAATCTATTTACTAGCACTTAACATTTAGGCCTACCTACCGGCTACCTATACTATAGCTATTGAAACGCAATGCCCAGTCCGAAGTAGTAGTAGTTGTCAATTTGTGGCAAAATAGTTCGTGGAAACATATCTGTTAATTTTTTTCACCCATACTATGTTCTTATTTTTCAGCTAATTTACTATTTCGTTTATTTTTAAATAACCAGTGTCATAAACTACGCTTTAAATTAAAAAAATTGTTTTACAGCTTAACTTAAATAGCTTATTTAAAATACAAATTTTACAAGAAATTAAGAATTGCATTGCAAAATTAAGAATAGCTATAATTGTCATCATATTTCTAATTAGGAAGTAAAAAGCCGAATTTCACCTAACAGCGACACTAAGGTTAGCACATTGTTATTGCGTCTCCATAACTTTATTTTTTCTAATTTTAGCGATATACTTTACGCCAAAAATGGTGGGACAATGTTAACTGTCAGAATCCAGCTTTGTTTGAGTAAAAATGTCGAACGGTTTGTGACGAACCGTATAGTTTGCCAAAAACTTCCCGAATTTTTACAGCTATAGAAATTAATTAAGCTTTTGTAGGTAAAAAAGAAAATTAATTAATCCATCATAAATCTGTACCAATTTTTACTTTCCTTTTTAATGTTACTATTACTATTACTAATGAATGTATTACAATTACATGACGATTTCAGACTGTCTCATTTAAAAGTATGGCACGGAAAATTGACTATTCTGGTAAGTTATTATGCCTAGAATTTCGAGTGATTGGTTAGCATGTAAATTTTCAAACAAAACAACTTTAGTTTAAACTATACGACCAGGGGACAACTAAAACATCCTTTTAAAAAAGTGAATTTTAGTTGTCCCTGTATACGACTGAGCATATTGCTACTGAAAAAAATGCTTGTAAACTTTATCGATTTTACAGCCCTACTATTCGCTGCCTGGTTTATCTCCTTCAGCATAGCAGTTCAACATGATTCAAGCGTTCAAAGAAGCTTCATAATTGACTACGACAACAATACTTTTTTAAAGGATGGCCAACCATTCCAGTACATATCCGGCAGCATTCATTACTTCCGCCTGCTTCCTGACAGCTGGGACGATCGGCTGGCCAAAATGCGAGCCGCCGGCCTGAACGCCGTGCAAATCTACGTGCCCTGGAATTTCCACATGCCCAGGCCGGGCCAGCACCGGTTCACCGGCTCGGCCGACCTCGACCTGTTCCTGGCGCTGGCGCAGAAGCACGACCTCTTGGCCATTGTGCGCGCCGGTCCGTACATCTGCGCCGAGTGGGACTTCGGCGGCCTGCCAGCCTGGCTGCTGCAGCGCAACGCCTCCATTGTGATGCGCAGCAGCGACCCGCAGTTCCTGGCCGCAGTCGACGAATGGATGGCCGTCCTGCTGCCCATCATCGCCAGGCGCCTGTACTCCAGCGGCGGCAATGTGATCATGGTGCAGCTTGAGAATGAGTACGGTAGCACTGGTCAGTGCGACCTGGCCTACATCCGGCATCTGTACCAGCTGGGCAGGCGTTACCTAGGCAACCAGACGGTGCTGTTTAGCACCGATAACACTTTAACGTGCGTCGCCAAGGAGAGACAGTTTTATGCTACTATAGACTTTGGCGTTGACGGAAGTAAGTCATCCGTCTCTATATGTTTCTTCGAGTATCGTCCATAGTTAGTCTTTGAAACCTATTAGTCGATTTGATCTCGGAGGCTTCTATTGACTTTCCACTTGGTAGAGTCGAGGTAAGGTACATCGTTTGATAAAAGCCAGGAGAACAAAAACAAAAACGAACATTCGCATTTTTTAAATAATACCAAATTACAATTTTATTAATCTTCGCGTGACATGTTTCGCCGAACAATCGGCATCTTCAGGCAATATTATAGATGCAGAGAGATGGTAAATTTTTAAAGTCTAGTAAGCCAAAATGATGCAAGTTTTGGTAGCAGAGTTAGATAGCCCTAAATAAGAGGCAAGCACATGGGGTCAGAACACCCTTAGATGGACACTCGCCCCTCTACCACCAAGTTGGATGTTCATGGTGGGCTTTAGCTGTTTAATGTACAATGCCTCAAGAGTAGACAACTTCATACTCTGGCGGTTACGATCGATAATTTTAGATTCCACTTGCAAATTCCACTTCCACTTCCCACTTGCAAATGAAACAAGTAAATACATGCAGTTTATGAAAGCTAAAGCTAGTATAGACATGCTACCGGAGAACGGCAAGTAAACAAAAGTACCTTTCTTGTTTGGATTTGCTAGACAAAGGTCCTGTCAATTAGCTCATAAAGTGGAGCCCGAGTAACCTATGTACACTAATGATACGTCATTCTGCTCACAGTGACACCAGGAAGCTGGGTTTGGCAAAAAGCGACGAAAGTTGGACTTCGGTTAGGGGAGAATAAGCAAGGGGATAATTGGGAATATTGTATCAACTTAAGCTCAGCTCATAAAGCGGAGTCCCTAATTATCTCCTTGCTTATATTCTCACTTATCCGAGGTCTAACTCTTGTCGCTTTTTGCCGAACCCAGCTTCCTGGTGTCACTGTGAGCAGAATGACGTGTCATTTGTGTACATATGTTACTCGGGCTCCACTTTGTGAGCTTAAGTTGACAGGCCTTTTCTTAAAATCTGTCTTTTTCGTTCACGGTCCATGTAAAAAGCGAATCCCTGATAAAATTGTTTAGTAAACGCAATTCTACTTTGCGATTGACCATCTTGAAATATCGTAGTAGTCCATGGTTTTTTTACTGTAGACGCCTTGACTAAATGTAACTTCCCGCCATGACTTCCGCAGCCCGCTCCTTGAAGGACACGTTCGCTCCGCTACGAGCTTTACAGCCCAAGGGCCCGTTGGTGAACTCTGAGTATTACGCTGGCTGGCTGGACCACTGGTCCAGTCCGCACGTCCGAGTTGGCGCCCAACTGGTCGCAGACGGCCTGGCCCGGATGCTGGCCTACGGTGTCAACGTCAACATCTACATGTTCTTCGGGGGCACGAATTTCGGCTACTGGAACGGCGCCAACTCGCCGCCATTTGAGCCGCAGCCAACTTCGTACGACTATGACGCGCCAATAGCTGAGAATGGCGACACTCGGTGGGTGTTAGAAATGTCTGGCTAAGTACAACTCTCCCGACTGTCGTCATTGTAAAAGTCGTTGTGACGCTTAGGACTCGCTTCACTAAGTTATAAGCAGTCACTGCAGGTGTAGTAGTCCATTTGGATGATAACCTTAACTGACGGGGACGCCCAATCTACTAGGACGCTATATTGTCACTCATTAAACAGATTTTGACACGATATAACTATCCTGACCAAAACAAGATGCACCAAAACTGGCAAAAATGCTCAAGAAAGCAGTTTAAGCCGTTTAATCATGTTTTAATTCAGAAATATTTGCTCTTGTGGTACTAAAAAGGGACAACAGAGCAGGGGATAACACCATCAGATATAAGGCGTCGATTATTTCACCTATAATTATTCCTTTCTCGTTGCGTCGAACACTCGAATCTTCGGCCGCAAACATCAAATACTTCTTGTGAAAATGTAGAAAACAAACTCGATAGTTGTGCTTTGGGTCAATCTGGTTCCAGTTGGAGGAAACTTGCGCACAGATTACACACTTAACTTGCATTCTTTTCATATTGACGCAGGCCAGTATTGCAACAAGGCACACAGAAATTTTAGCCCATAAATTGTTTTCTCAGAATTTTCAATTGTCTCTTTTTATTTGTCACATAATTGGTTTGCTAAATCGAAGCCATCATGTATGTCTCCTGTATGTCTCCTGTATGTCTACTGTATGTATCCTGTATGTCTCCTGTATGTCTCCTGTATGTCTCCTGTATGTCTCCTGTATGTATCCTGTATGTCTCCTGTATGTCTCCTGTATGTCTCCTGTATGTCTCCTGTATGTATCCTGTATGTCTCCTGTATGTCTCCTGTATGTCTACTGTATGTCTCCTGTATGTCTACCGTATGTCTCCTGTATGTCTCCTGTATGTCTCCTGTATGTCTACCGTATGTCTCCTGTATGTCTACTGTATGTCTCCTGTATGTCTCCTGTATATCTCCTGTATGTCTACCGTATGTCTCCTGTATGTCTACTGTATGTCTACTGTATGTCTCATGTATGTCTACTGTATGTCTCCTGTATGTCTACCGTATGTCTCCTGTATGTCTACTGTATGTCTCCTGTATGTCTCCTGTATGTCTACCGTATGTCTCCTGTATGTCTACCGTATGTCTCCTGTATGTCTCCTGTATGTCTACTGTATGTCTCCTGTATGTCTACTGTATGCCTCCTTTGAATGGGCGATGGTTTTTTCCTGTGGGAAATTTTTTTGTCGAACTTATCTCAGTTTTTCGTCAAGTTACTTTTTTTTATTTAGGCTCGCATTCACAGCCCACTGGCCTGATTGTAAAAAAACAAACCCATTTAAACGTGCGCAGGTACAAGTACCAGCTCATTCGCCAGGTGATAAAAGACGCAACGGGTCGTCAACCTTCGCCGGTACCACGAAATTCAAGCGCCTCATCTTTTGGCAGAGTTAAGCTTCAGCGCTTAGCCAGCTTGCTTGGAAATTTGGACTCGCTAATTGTAAATCGTTTGGACGGCAAACTTCCGGTTACCATGGAGTCATTGGGCCAGTTTCAAGGCTTCGCTCTGTACGGAACTCAAATTTCTGAGGATTTCGAAGCCGTCGCACCATCACTGACTTCCTCGTATTCACTTCGAGTAGAAAAAGTTCGCGATTTCGTCTACGCATTCGCTTCGAGCAATTCGAAACCGTCGCTTGGCCAGTTTCTCGGCTTCATCAGCTATGCAGAGTCGGCGGCGGTGCTGAATTTCACTGCCAGCGATTTGAGTAGCATCAGGAACATCTGGCTGCTTGTGGAGAACTGCGGTCACGTGAACTCGGGCCCGGATATCCAGGGCAATGTCAAGGTTAGTTGTTCAGAGGTACTTTGTGGCACTGATTGCGTTCGTGCATGTTGCATGCGTCAACTGCTATATTCGGCTTCAGTTTACCTGACATCGTCTGAAAACGATACGGTTTACAAGAATTGCTAAAAAAGGCATTTTAAAAAAACTCTCTTGTGACTTTTTAACGACTCTTAACGCGTCTAATGCGTCACAAGTGCGTCACACGAAGGAGGCCGTAGCCCAGCGGTAGCGCAGCTGCTCTGGTGTGCCAGCGACCCAGGCTCGATTCCAAGTGCAGTCACATTAATTTGGGGCTGAATTGGAATCTCGGCTTGGCTCTGCTCGTGCAATTAACGGCCTTGAGAGCCAACCCCCCAAGGCGCAGTGAAGTGTACATCCCTAACGATAATATAAAGTTAGGGCCGCTGTACACTCCTGTGTGAGTGTGTGCCTGCGTACGTATCCGCGCGCTTGTGTGCCTGCTCAGGGGAGTCGGCGGAATGGGCAGTAATGCCTCTCGCCGGTTGTGTGCCTATGTCGCTTAAAGTGCGCCAGGGTGCACACAACCCCTGCCTCTAATAAAAAAAAAGTGCGTCACATGAGTTGTCGAATCGTAAGAGTCATGAAAGAGTCGTCCAAGAATCGTGTTGCACTTATCTTTATGACTCAAATTCATCAAGCGACGCAGATGCACTTCAAACACAACTTATAGCGACTCTATAGCTCTATAGCGACTCTTTGACGGCTTTTAGCGACTTTTTAGTGACTAGGCGACTTGTACCGTGATATCTCGTCGTTTTAGAGTCTTTTAGAGTCACTTCTTTTCTATTTTACATGTACCTGAGTTACCTGCAACGACTCTGGGGGGGGGGACGCAAATGATTCTGTGACGCTTCTTGGCCTAGGTTGCATTTTCATCGGGTTGAGACGTTTCTATATAGATCTCTCTTCAAGTTTGTCCTAAAATATCTCTGCAAATGTTCTTATCTTACTGTGTACGTTGTAGAAAGTCGGACAATAGGCTTCATTCTCACAGTACAAAGTTTTCCTACTAGCAATAACTTCTCGTACAACAGGGAATCCTCGGCCAGGTGACTCTGAACGGTGCGCCTCTGTATGGCTGGCGCAGCTACTCGCTGGACTTTGACCGTCTGGCCGCTAAACTGCCTTATGCTAAGCGGTATTGTTTGATTGCTTTGCTTTGTTTGTTTTCATTTTAGTCCCTTAAGAGGGTATTGCTTAGCCAAATTCTCAGATTAAGCAGGTACTCTTTCATGCACTCGACTTGAGAAGCCACCCTTCGAAGTCCCCAGACTGAGCAGTCAGCCTCCCAGATTCTTAGGTGGAACAGCCAACCTCCCAGATCCCCAGACTGAGCAGCCAACCTCCCAGATCCCCAGATTGAGCAGCGACCCTCCAAGATCCCCAGATTGAGCAGCCAACCTCCCAAATCCCCAGATTGAGCAGCGGTCGACCCTCCCAGATCCCCAGATTGAGCAGCCAACCTCCCTGATCCCCAGATTGAGCAGCCAACCTCCCAGATCCCCAGATTGAGCAGCCAACCTCCCAGATCCCCAGATTGAGCAGCCAACCTCCCAGATCCCCAGATTGAGCAGCGACCCTCCCAGATCCCCAGATTGAGCAGCCAACCTCCCAGATCCCCAGATTGGCAGCCAACCTCCCAGATCCCCAGATTGAGCAGCGGTCGACCCTCCCAGATCCCCAGATTGAGCAGCGGTCGACCCTCCCAGATCCCCAGATTGAGCAGCGGTCGACCCTCCCAGATCCCCAGATTGAGCAGCCAACCTCCCAGATCCCCAGATTGAGCAGCCAACCTCCCAGATCCCCAGATTGAGCAGCCAACCTTCCAGATCCCCAGATTGAGCAGCCAACCTCCCAGATCCCCAGATTGAGCAGCCAACCTCCCAGATCCCCAGATTGAGCAACCAACCTCCCAGATCCCAGGATTGAGCAGCGACCAATCGAAAGGATAAGTAACTGACCATAAATATCTGAAAATGATGTCAATAAGGTTTTCAAAGATCCATAAAAACTCAAAATTTTAGTCTGGCGGCATCAGGAGAACCTCAGGCAGCCCAGGCCAGCCTGTACATGGGCAGGCTTATCCTGGACAAGAACAGCCTGACCGACACTTACGCCAACTTGTCCACATTTTGCAAAGGCCAGCTGTGGATCAACGGCTTCAACTTGGGTCGCTACTGGCCCTGCGCCGGCCCCCAGGTGACCTTGTACGTACCCAGAGCGGTGCTGAGAGAGGGCAGCAACTCCGTGGCAGTTCTCGAACTGCTCCAAGCGCCCTGCCTGAGTGACAGCTCGTGTAAGATTGACTTTCTACGCGAGCCAGACGTTGGGTTTAGAAGTAAATCAGTTGCAGATTCAGCTGACAGTCTGACATACAGAGGAAAGTCTGCGGTGCCGTCCTCCGCAGATCAGCTGCCTACAGTAGATGACGAGCGCATCTGAGGAAAATCATTAATAGTACATCTACTATTTACGAGTACTAACCATTCATGCGTCCACGATGAAAGAAAGTACATGTGCAGTTTTCTCATTAACACATTGTACTTTTAGCTGCAGTAAATCTATATATCAAACAGCTTTGCCAAACAGCTTTTCAGTAGTGGCTAGCTAGTTGTTTTTCTAAGATTTTTATTCCTATTTTTAATTGCTACGAGCGTACATCTATTTGTTGGATAAATATTTATTTTAATTGAACATACCTAAATATAAGTTTAACTTTTTATAAATTTGCTTCAGTTGTATTATATTTCATATTTTTTACTTGAAATGAAGATAGAAACGACAGACTATATTTTGTCAGTAGTCACCTACATGTGTAGTACTGATGAGTAGTCTGTCAGGAAGAGTTAGCTTACAGTTTAAAAGTTATAAAATTTTGCTTGCGACCTACTTGTAAATGAGACGTGATATTATTGTAATTTGTAGCCAAAGAGGCTAAAAAGTTGTTTGATGGGACTTTAAGAGCTGCCGAGTGACATTTAATTGTAACAAATTTAATTTCTTTGCCTATAATAACTATAGATTGATTCTTTAAAGATTTTCGGTGGATAATATCGGCTCACATATTTGCGTTTGAAAAATCAATTCAATCAAACAATAGAGATGATACTGCAAATAGATGCTTCAAGACTCGTCCAGACTTTCGATTGAAGGGAGAAAATTAAAGGCAATTGGCCACGGAGACGATTTGGACATATAGCTATATACACGTGGACCAGCTAGAAGAACTGGCAACTTGAATCTGTGCGTGGGCGAGAGAGAGAGAGAGGGAGCGTCGAAGGCTCGACTTGTCATCATGAGGTGGGACCGGGAGTTGCTTGTGCGTGGCGTTATTCGATGAAGGCTTTGGCTGTCTATCGTATCTATCTTGCCCATCATCACAAATGAGTGCCGCACTAATATACACATACTTCGTACATATCTAACCAACTGCTGCACTGCAGGCTTTACAAATGGGAATTTTTACTAAGTCCAGATTGTTATCATGTTTCTGTGTGATGGTGCCATCATTTCGGCTTGGTCCGTAGTGTGCAACGGGAAAGCGCGATTGAAAGCGCTTGTGCTGTTACATAAATATTTACAGAATCTTTTACTTTACTTAGACACTGGGCCAGTGGAGGGGAGAGGGGGAAAACGGAGAGGGGAGGGAAAAGAGAGAGAGGGGGAGAAGGGAGAGAGGGGGAGGGAGAGGAGAGAGGAGGAGGGAGAAGGGAGAGAGGAGGAGGGAGAAGGGAGAGAGGGGAGAGAGAAGGGAGAGAGGAGGAGGGAGAAGGGAGAGAGGGGAGAGAGAAGGGAGAGGGGGAGAGAGAGGGGAGAGAGGGCGAGGGAGAAGGGAGAGAGGGGGAGGGAGAAGGGAGAGAGGGCGAGGGGAAGGGAGAGAGGGGGAGGGAGAAGGGAGAGAGGGGAGAGAGAAGGGAGAGAGGGGGGGGGAGAGGAGAGAGAGGGGAGGAGAGGAGAGGAGAGGAGAGAGAGGAGAGGAGAGGAGGAGAGGAGAGAGGAGAGGAGAGAGAGGGAGAACGGAGAGGGGGATCAGGGAGAGAGGAGTGGTGTTGTAGGATTGAGGCTTATGAGGAGACGAGAGAGGAGAGGGAAGAGAGCAGAGACAAGAGAAACTGCATGGACAGGAGAGGGAATAAAAGAGAACAACAACATAACACTATTGAATGTCACAAACTGCTGTCGATATAACCCAAACGCTAACCTGAAACACTTCAAGATTTCATGCTGCATTTATTAATTGCGCATAAAAAACTCCTTGACTGCTGAATTAAACACTGATTAGTAGTAACATCGGCACCTGCCTCGCTTAACATTTATAACACCTAAACTTCTCACAGGCTTCTCACAGATACCGGTAGCGTTATTTTCGTGGTTTGTTGGGTTCTGACGTTAAAAGAAATTTTCTCTTAAATTAGCTCTCATCTGCATGTGCGTGTCGACTTGGTTCGTGACTTTTATTCTCAAATATCATAAGCCTCAATCCTACAACACCACTCCTCTATCCCTGATCCCCCTCTCCTTTCTCTCTCCCCTCTCTCCTTCTCCCTCCCCCTCTTCCCTCTCTCCCTTCCCCCCCTCTCTCCCTTCTCTCTCCCCTCTCCCTTCTCTCTCCCTCTCTCCCTTCTCCCTCCTCCTCTCTCCCTTCTCTCTCCCCTCTCTCCCTTCTCCCTCCCCTCTCTCCTCTCCCTCCCCCTCTCTCCCTTCTCCCTCCCCCTCTCTCTCTCTCCTTCTCCCCCTCTCTCCCTTCTCCCTCCCCCTCTCTCCCTTCTCCCCCCCTCTCTCCCTTCTCCCTCCCCCTATCTCCCTTCTCTCTCACCCTCTCTCCCTTCTCCCTCCCCTCTCTCCCTTCTCCCACCCCCTCTCTCCCTTCTCTCTCCCCCTCTCCCTTCTCTCTCCCCCTCTCCCTTCTCTCTCCCCTCTCTCCCTTCTCCCTCCTCCTCTCTCCCTTCTCTCTCCCCTCTCTCCCTTCTCTCTCCCCTCTCTCCCTTCTCCCCTCTCTCTCTCTTTTCCCTCCCCTCTCCGTTTTCCCCCTCTCTCCCTTCTCCCTCCCCCTCTCTCCCTTCTCCCTCCCCCTCTTTCCCTTCTCCCTCCCCCTCTCTCCCCTCTCCCTCTCCCCCTGATGCCCGTCTCCCATCTCACCCTCTCACGCTTGCAGTTGTTCTCCTGGCTTCAAAGAGGAATTCTAGCTATGCGAATCCTCGATTCCTTAAAATGCCTCTAAAATCGTGCTCAAATTTCATTTCCTATATATGGCTCTCATCTCTCATCTCTCATCTTGCTGGAGTCTTTTTGACGAGCTTTAATTCCTTTGAAATTAATCATTTGATGTTTTAAACATCACACTAGGCAAACAGGCTAGACTTGCTACTCAGGCTTTTGAGGGCCTCAAATACTCAAGTATTTCACCAAGCCATTATTGAGAGACAAACGACTGAAAAATTACAAATATCTTAGATTATATTATAGTACACAGAAATTCCTTTTATAAAAGAATTTCATTTCCAATTATAGGCATGAACTTAAAATCCTCTTCTTTGCCATTCTTCGCGCAAATCATCCATTAATATTGTGTGTAACTATGTCTAACAGTATTGAGACTACGACAAATAAACTCATCCAACAGGTCTAGGTCCATTATCCATTATGAGACCGTGTCTAACAGGTCTAGGGCCCTGACCATGGCGTGTCTAACAGGTCTAGGGCACTGACCATCCCGTGTCTAACAGGTCTAGGGCCCTGACCATGGCGTGTCTAACAGGTCTAGGGCACTGACCATCCCGTGTCTAACAGGTCTAGGGTACTGACCATCCCGTGTCTAACAGGTCTAGGGCACTGACCATCCCGTTTCTAACAGGTCTAGGGCCCTGACCATCCCGTGTCTAACAGGTCTAGGGCACTGACCATCCCGTGTCTAACAGGTCTAGGGCACTGACCATCTCGTGTCTAACAGGTCTAGGGCACTGACCATCCCGTGTCTAACAGGTCTAGGGCCCTGACCATCCCGTGTCTAACAGGTCTAGGGCCCTGACCATCCCGTGTCTAACAGGTCTAGGGCCCTGACCATGGTGTGTCTAACAGGTCTAGGGCACTGACCATCCCGTTTCTAACAGGTCTAGGGCACTGACCATCCCGTGTCTAACAGGTCTAGGGCACTGACCATCTCGTGTCTAACAGGTCTAGGGCACTGACCATCCCGTGTCTAACAGGTCTAGGGCACTGACCATCCCGTGTCTAACAGGTCTAGGGCACTGACCATCCCGTGTCTAACAGGTCTAGGGCACTGAACATCCCGTGTCTAACAGGTCTAGGGCACTGACCATCCCGTGTCTAACAGGTCTAGGGCACTGAACATCCCGTGTCTAACAGGTCTAGGGCACTGACCATCCCGTGTCTAACAGGTCTAGGGCACTGACCATCCCGTGTCTAACAGGTCTAGGGCACTGACCATCTCGTGTCTAACAGGTCTAGGGCACTGACCATCCCGTGTCTAACAGGTCTGACCAACTAGCAGGCCCAGTCCGCAATCAATCACCTGATTCAATAATTTCTAACACACACGGAACCGAATTTCATTGAACTCTAATATTCTCGATCAACCCTGAGCAGAGGCACTGCTCTGCCAAACAGAAAGATGGATAGACACTTGAAACTGAAATATCCTTCTCTCCCTGGCTCTTTGCACAGGGGGCGGGGACAGAATCCATTACGGGCTTGGCGGAGAAGAAAGATGAATGAATGCTGGATGTTGGCGATTCTCGGTTGAAAGGGCGCGGCTGCCCACCTGCGGCCGAGCTAGCAGAAAAGGCAAAAAGAGACCATGCAGAAAAGCGATCAGTGGCTGCCGCCGCCTTCTTTTAGCCCCGAAGAGGCTAAGAACACGCGCAGAAGACGGAGCCTTGTCGCGGGAACATCGCCTCTGCCGCTTCTGCCTCTGCTACGGCAAGGTGCTCAATGAATTATTTATGAAACAGTCGGCGTCTCCTACTAAGAACTAACACGCCTTGCAGCTCAAAAAAGGCAGAAAAGAAGGATGGAGAGAGAAGAAGAGAGGGAGAGGCCAGTGGAAGCGCAGGGTCGAAAGCAGTTTTCAGCTGCTGCTTGTGGGCTCAGCGTCTTGGTTGCTGAGGTGCATACATCAAAGCCCGTCTCAGCTCTTTCTTCTCAGCTTCTCAGCTTTAGGGGATCTATTTTTAGTCTCCCTAAGAGTCTGAACTCAGAAACGCCCCATTTGAAAGGTCCATCACTCATCACAATGGCCTGCAGGTGATGCAGGTGAAAAAAGAAATTCTGGGACAATTGATCGAGGCAGCTCGAGAGCACTTCTTGGTAGATTGCCCATGCCGGCGCATTTGAATTCGGGAATTTCTAAAACAGCCTCCTCTCCCTCTGTTGCTTCTATCAGACTTGTTGAATCGCTTTTCGTTTTTTCGTTTTTTCATTTTCTGGAGAGGGGCATCCCCTGTCTCTTGGTGGTCGCCCCTGTCTTCTGGTGGTCGCCCCTGTCTCTTGGTGGTCGCCCCTGTCTTCTGGTGGTCGCCAGTGTCTCTTGGTGGTCGCCAGTGTCTTTTGGTGGCCGCCAGTGTCTCTTGGTGGTCGCCCCTGTCTTCTGGTGGTCGCCCCTGTCTCTTGGTGGTCGCCAGTGTCTTTTGGTGGCCGCCAGTGTCTCTTGGTGGTCGCCCCTGTCTTCTGGAGGTCGCCAGTGTCTCTTGGTGGTCGCCAGTGTCTCTTGGTGGTCACAAGTGTCTATTGATGTCGCCAGTGTCTCTTAATGGTCGCCAGTGTCTCTTGGTAGGCGCCCGTGTCTCTTGGTGGTCGCCAGTGTCTCTTGGTGGTCGCCAGTGTCTCTTGGTGGTCACAAGTGTCTTCTGGTGGTCACCAGTGTCTTTTGGTGGTCGCCAGTGTCTCTTGGTGATCGCCAGTGTCTTTTGGTGGTCCCCAGTATCTCTTGGTGGCCGCCAGTGTCTCTTGGTGGTCGCTAGTGTCTTTTGGTGGTCGCCATTGTCTCTTGGTGGTCGCCATTGTCTCTTGGTGGTCGCCAGTGTCTCTTGGTGGTCACAAGTGTCTCTTGGTGGTCGCCAGTGTCTCTTGTGGTCGCTACTGTCTCTTGGTGGTCACAAGTGTCTATTGATGTCGCCAGTGTCTCTTGGTGGTCACAAGTGTCTTCTGGTGGTCACCAGTGTCTTTTGGTGGTCGCCAGTGTCTCTTGGTGATCGCCAGTGTCTTTTGGTGGTCCCCAGTATCTCTTGGTGGCCGCCAGTGTCTCTTGGTGGTCGCTAGTGTCTTTTGGTGGTCGCCATTGTCTCTTGGTGGTCGCCAGTGTCTCTTGGTGGTCACAAGTGTCTCTTGGTGGTCGCCAGTGTCTCTTGTGGTCGCTACTGTCTCTTGGTGGTCACAAGTATCTATTGATGTCGCCAGTGTCTCTTGGTGGTCGCCCCTGTCTTCTGGTGGTCGCCAGTGTCTCTTGGTGGTCGCCAGTGTCTCTTGGTGGTCACAAGTGTCTATTGATGTCGCCAGTGTCTCTTAATGGTCGCCAGTGTCTCTTGGTAGGCGCCCGTGTCTCTTGGTGGTCGCCAGTGTCTCTTGGTGGCCGCCAGTGTCTCTTGGTGGTCGCTAGTGTCTTTTGGTGGTCGCCATTGTCTCTTGGTGGTCGCCATTGTCTCTTGGTGGTCGCCAGTGTCTCTTGGTGGTCCCCAGTATCTCTTGGTGGCCGCCAGTGTCTCTTGGTGGTCGCTAGTGTCTTTTGGTGGTCGCCATTGTCTCTTGGTGGTCGCCATTGTCTCTTGGTGGTCGCCAGTGTCTCTTGGTGGTCACAAGTGTCTCTTGGTGGTCGCCAGTGTCTCTTGTGGTCGCTACTGTCTCTTGGTGTTCACAAGTGTCTATTGATGTCGCCAGTGTCTCTTGGTGGTCGCCAGTGTCTTTTGGTGGTCGCCAGTGTCTCTTGGTGATCGCCAGTGTCTCTTGGTGGTCGCCAGTGTCTCTTGGTGGTCACAAGTGTCTATTGATGTCGCCAGTGTCTCTTGGTAGGCGCCCGTGTCTCTTGGTGGTCGCCAGTGTCGCTTGGTGGTCACCAGTGTCTCTTGGTGGTCACCAGTGTCTCTTGATGGTCGCCCCTGTCTTTTGGTGGTCGCCAGTGTCTATTGATGTCGCCAGTGTCTCTTGGTGGTCGCCCCTGTCTCATAGGTCGGTAGATTCCACATACAACAGGTAAAAAGTCTAGCTCATGTCATTCATCAAGCTTGATTATATCTTTAATTCAGTTTTTTGTGAGGAGCGATTGCAGGGGACCCCTGGCCCTCTCTCTCCTTGACACCAAAACAGCTTCGTAACCAGCAGTGGGTTCCGAGTTTAACCCTTAGTCAATTTTCCGAGGTTAATCTAACGTTTCGAGTTTTATGACCATAAAATAGGCGCCCCAGAGATGCACGAACTGCACCGCTCTCTCCTCCCGATCTTACTCCTATTCCGCGGGGAATTTCCAATGAGGCGGACATGGATTTCTTCATATACGAGCTGTCTGGATTGGAAACCGCCTTGAACGAAGCCATTTTTTCTACCAAATCTATCCCTGAGTTTCCGAATCCAGAATCTATTTAGTTGTCCTTGAAGCGCGCGGAAGAATTGGCCGAACGAACCATAAAACTCCGACTCGAATTTGATCGCCCATCCTCCATCTCAGGTTCGAGTTCAGCTGCCCTGGACTGCATCAAGTGGAGCTCTCTGTGGCTATGCGCCCCAGACGCCAGTGGGAATTATAAAAAATAAATTAATATACAAGATACAAGCGCTGATGTATTGGGCGTTAGGTACAGCTGGATTACCATTAATTAGATATTAGATATATTAGATATATTAGTTACATCTGGATTTACCATTAGATACAGCTGGCTTTACCCCATTAGATACAGCTGGATCTACCATTAGATACAGCTGGATTTACCATTAGATACAGCTGAATTTACCATTAGATACAGCTTGATTAACCATTAGATACAGCTTGATTAACCATTAGATACAGCTTGATTTACCATTAGATGCAGCTGGATTTGCCATTAGATACAGCTTGATTTACCATTAGATACAGCTTGCTTTACCATTAGATACAGCCATGGATTTACCATTAGATACAGCTTGATTAACCATTAGATACAGCTTGATTTACCATTAGATGCAGCTTGATTAACCATTAGATACAGCTTGATTAACCATTAGATACAGCTTGATTTACCATTAGATGCAGCTGGATTTGCCATTAGATACAGCTTGATTTACCATTAGATACAGCTTGCTTTACCATTAGATACAGCCATGGATTTACCATTAGATACAGCTTGATTTACCATTAGATACAGTTTGATTTGCCATTAGATACAGCTTGATTAACCATTAGATACAGCTGGATTTACCATTAGATACAGTTTGATTAACCATTAGATACAGTTTGATTAACCATTAGATACAGCTTAATTTACCATTAGATAAAACTTGATTTACTATACCATACAGCTGGCTTTACCATTAGATACAGTTTGATTTGCCATTAGATACAGCTTGATTAACCATTAGATACAGCTGAATTTACCATTAGATGCAGCTGGATTTGCCATTAGATACAGCTTGATTAACCATTAGATACAGCTTGATTAACCATTAGATGCAGCTTGATTAACCATTAGATACAGCTGGCTTTACCATTAGATACAGCTTGATTTACCATTAGATACAGTTTGATTAACCATTAGATACAGCTGGATTTGCCATTAGATACAGCTTGATTAACCATTAGATACAGCTTGATTTACCATTAGATGCAGCTGGATTTGCCATTAGATACAGCTTGATTTACCATTAGATACAGCTTGATTTACCATTAGATACAGTTTGATTAACCATTAGATACAGCTTGATTAACCATTAGATACAGCTTGATTAACCATTAGATGCAGCTTGATTAACCATTAGATACAGCTGGATTTACCATTAGATACAGCTTGATTTACCATTAGATACAGCCGGATTTACCATTAGATACAGCCGGATTTACCATTAGATACAGCCGGATTTACCATAAGATACAGCTGGATTTACCATTAGATACAGCTGGATTTACCATTAGATACAGCTGGATTTACCATTAGATACAGCTGGATTTACCATTAGATACAGCTGGATTTACCACCATAGGCAGACTGAAGGGGCCACTTAAAAATAGCTTCACTCGACCTTGCAGAGGAATTCGGTAGGGCGGATTGCATCTAGATGTCTCCCCTGCTAGGCCTCGTGTGACAGACAGAAATTTTCCCCAATAACTTCAAGCCAAAATCCCATGGAGCTGACAAAACCAATTACGCAGATGGGCGGGCGCACCTGACCTTCAGTCCGCAGTCCACTACACTGCGGCTGCTATAGGTAATTGAGTGAAATAAGTGCCTGCTAGATGTGGCGGACTTTAAACACGGGTTCAGGACCAAATCAAGTCTTTTATGCTATGTAGTGAAACTTTTAGACAGTTAGATAGATAGATAGATAGATAGACAGATAGATAGATAGATAGATAGATAGATAGATAGATAGATAGATAGATAGATAGATAGATAGATAGATAGATAGATAGATAGATAGATAGATAGATAGATAGATAGATAGATAGATAGATAGATAGATAGATAGATAGATAGATAGATAGATAGATAGATAGATAGATAGATAGATAGATAGATAGATAGATAGATAGATAGATAGATAGATAGATAGATAGATAGATAGATAGATAGATAGATAGATAGATAGATAGATAGATAGATAGATAGATAGATAGATAGATAGATAGATAGATAGATAGATAGATAGATAGATAGATAGATAGATAGATAGATAGATAGATAGATAGATAGATAGATAGATAGATAGATAGATAGATAGATAGATAGATAGATAGATAGATAGATAGATAGATAGATAGATAGATAGATAGATAGATAGATAGATAGATAGATAGATAGATAGATAGATAGATAGATAGATAGATAGATAGATAGATAGATAGATAGATAGATAGATAGATAGATAGATAGATAGATAGACACTAAGACACTAAGACACTAAGACACTAAGACACTAAGACACTAAGACACTAAGACACTAAGACACTAAGACACTAAGACACTAAGACACTAAGACACTAAGACACTAAGACACTAAGACAGACAGACAGACAGACAGACAGACAGACAGACAGACAGACAGACAGACAGACAGACAGACAGACAGACAGACAGACAGACAGACAGACAGACAGACAGACAGACAGACAGACAGACAGACAGACAGACAGACAGACAGACAGACAGACAGACAGACAGACAGACAGTGAGCTTATTATAGAAATCGCGGTAATTTAAAAAAAACGCCCACAATGCCAGTGTCGCGATGGCTTTCCAATCATGGCAGAGACACAAAATGACAAAAAGCTCCGTTGCAAGGTCGCTCAGTTGATAAAAATTCTCTTGGCAGGGCTGCAGTGTAGCAGGCAAGCAGTTGTTCCGACTGTTGGCCCGAGAGAACCATAAAAAGCGCCTGCGCAGTTCCTGTTTAATAATAGCACTGCAGTATTCAGCCTGGAATTTGTACCTGTCACACTTGATTATCAGGTTCGTAGCTGAATGGAGAGATTTGACGCATTGCTGACAAGTACGTTTCAAACAGGTAGGAATACACGCAGTTGAAGATTGAGAAGAGTGGTGAAAGCACTAAAGGGTTGCATGCTTATTTTTTGGAGTGATGGGAAAGTTTCGGAGTGCTTAGAGAAACACGAGGAAGTCACGATTGGAGTCACGTATGAACGGAGTAAAAAGGTACAAGGGGCGTCACCACCGGGGGGGGACAAGGGGGACATGTCCTTCCCCCCAGTAAAAGTTGTGGGGGGACATGCCAATGCTTTGTCCCCCCCACCCAATGGCCCGTTATGAAAATCAATAATTTTACTTCAGGGTGACAAAATATAGTCCCTGCGGCGCTAAAATGAGCGCTGACAACACCGATTCTGAAAATAATTTACAGTACATGCAGAATTCTTGGCTTTGTCCCCCCACCATAAAATCCATGACGACGCTACTGGGTACAAATATCATTGTTTACGGTTTGAGACGAAAGCAATATTGGTGTGATCAGTGAATCTTCAACTTAGCGGTTCATTACTTCTGGTGTTTACTAGAAACGTCATTGCTCTGTGTAGAGTAGCAGACCGTGTCAGACAGTGACAGGCAATCAGTTTCACAAGCGGCACGGTGCCTATTGGAAAACTGCAGGTTCATTAATACACCTGGACAAGCCAGTGCAATTTCATTACCAGATATGAACTGGCAAGGAGATCGATGAAACTCTCACGAATTCTATATCCAGGTAAATATTGCCTTTGAAAGGAAATATGAAAAAAGAAAGTTGGCAATGTGAGGTAAAGACGATTTATTCAGCAAACGACCTTGAAAATCTCCAATTTCTTAGAACAGAATAAAAATAGAACGCAGTTCACCCAGCCTGCAAAAAAGAATTGAAAGTATAGGGAAAATACAACACTTCCCCCATGTGTGTCGCTTGTTTCATTCTTTCTTTAGCCACCCTTCTATAGGCCAAGTTCAGCGCTCCAGTGCCATCGATCGGCTTGTCGGTCGATCTAGAGGGGCGGTGGCTCCATCTCTCTCTCTCTCTCTCTCTCTCTCTCTCTCTCTCTCTCTCTCTCTCTCTCTCCCTCTCTGTCTCTCACATCACTCTCACCCGCTCTTTTCTCTCTGTCGGCATAAGATGAGAGGGGGACTCAGTTTTTAGTCCCCTAAAGCTAGTGCATGGGATATAGTGTGCTGACGGCTCTGGGTGGATCGGTCTGACTGCAATAAAACTAATTATTAGATAGCTAAAGATAATTGCACCGTTAATCAGAGTGTTATGCGAGAGGCCGCGTTGGGATTCAACGTAAATACACGGCTGAATCAAGTCCATTGAATGTTTGAGGTGTGCAGAGGGGGCAGAGATATATAATTAGAGAATGATACATCATATAGCTAGCTAATTATTAAGCCGATGCAAGCCAACAGACGAGTAGCGGACACCGCATCAGAGAATGGGAGGATGGTAGATTTCTATAGTTCATTCTTTACTTTACTATTTTACGCTCCTAGTATATTAGACTAGCCAGTTGAACCCCCCTCCCGGAGCAACTCCCGCAGCAGAAGCCACTCGCTCCCCAGTGGCGCTGGGCCTTGGGGGCTCTGGGGGCTAAGCTTGTTAAATGGTTCGGAGGACAAGCCGACCCCAGTATACTGTAGCAGGGAGTAAAGGAGAAATTTTGGGCTTAGATGGGATAAATTTAGTCTGTCGTACAGAGTTCCAAAGGGAGAGGGCAGGCTGCTGCGGAGCACACACCAGCTCCGTCAATAAATTGACTAGGGGGATTTCACCCCAACCAATCCTTCCCCGTTTCCAAAACTCCCCACCCAACGCCGCTCTCTTTCCCGTCCCACACAAACACACACACACTGCTTCTCGTCCCCTCCGTTTCTCCCCCATCCCCCCAGTGAGAGCCACGCCAAGCGCGCGCCCGAAATCCCAGAAATAAAAAGTTGAACCCAAAACTGTTTTCTGTCCACTGCTGCCGCTGCTGTCGCTGCTGAAGGGCGTCCGCTTACCTTGACCAACCCCAGATCCCCCAGACCTCCCGGATCCCAAACCCCGCCTATTCTCAATTACCAACTAAGCTGCAAATCCCCCAGTGCAACCAGAGAGGTAGTACACTGGACGGCAGTGCTAACCGCCATAAGAGCTGGACCTTGTGGTACAACTGTGAAGAGGGAGGAAGGTAGAGAGAGAAAGAGACTGACCAAGCAGGCTTAAAATACTCTTGGACAACTAAAAATACCCTGAGACCCGTGTCACTTCTGCGTCAATTATATCTTCACACACAGAGAGCCTGTCACTGAAAGACAGACAGAAGTAGAGAGAGGCCGGCAGACAAACGACAGATCCGGAAAAAATTAGGATCAGGTCGAGGCGAAAATGCCCAGAAAAATTGCATCTGAACTGGGACTGCAGGTACTCGACTTGCTTCTTGGCTGAATCTGCCAGCACTTAGTTGGCCATTCGCACCTGACTAGAGTCCGACATGGATGCCGGATTCGTGCTCAAGCTTGGCCGAATTTTCAAGACGCCGTACGGCGGCCACGGAGTCGACTTCATCGATCAGCTGAACTACCAGTTCACAGGTGGCATCATGATCATCTTCATTGGTATCATCGGCCTGCGACAGTATGTTGGTAGGTACTGTTGACTGTTTACGCGTCTGTCTATCTACCTACCTCTCTATCTATCTATCTATCTATATTAAAAATTAAAAAATTAAAAATTGTGCGCTTTAGGCGAGTTTATGTATGGATTTATCAAAACCTTACCGATAGTTTCAGAGTCCATGCTCACAAATCAAGCTCATTGGGACGAATTTCACGGAAGATCACAAGCCAAGTCTTGATAAAAACCGTCCCGACAGAATCTTCTTCACTCGCAATTTGGGGTAGGATAAATTAACGTCTCAGCTGGACTGACTCATCGCGCTTCAGGCAACGGCGCTGCATGTGGTGAATATTTTTGACAGTATTTGAAATTGCAAAAGGATCTGAATGCTGAGTTTCCCTTCGGTGAATCTCCGTTAGCCCTTGGGCTGACTTAATTTTCAATATGTGTAGAAAATAATCAATGCATAGATGCAGGTTTCGGGGTTGTATTTGACGAGATTGCGACTGGGATGAACGTCAGATTAAGACCGACTTTGTCCAGTTACAGAGGCTTATCAGAAGTAACCGGGCCTTTTATTCATTCAAAAGTGCACGAAGTGAGTAGGAAGATTAAAATTAAAAGACCAAAAATAGGTTTTTTGCAAACTCGAGAAAACTTTGACTAGGAAGACAAATTTCAAAAGAATTAAAAATCGATTCCAACAAATTGAATATACGCTTTAAGAGTCGGACAAGGCTACTTTGTGCACTCATTCATGCACCCAATCACACTGCACGGCGTGCCCTTGTACAGCTAGAAAACACGGGCCTCGATTAGCGCCAGCTCGCTGACGTGAAAACAGTTCCTGCAGGCCGAATGACTGCATGTTCGAAAGTCACAAGAGCATGTAATTCAGCCTAGGCAGCGCACAGGACTGAGTCTGAGGATCTGCGGGCGTTTCTTTCATCAGGATGAGGTTAGCGAGGATACTAGAGGATGACTGGGGACAGCCGCCTCTCCCCGGGGAGTCACCGCAGTGGGGGACAAATGCTGGCAGTAGCGTCAGCCGCTGGTGGAGGGACTCCGCGTCGCGCCTGATAGGATGCCGCCATCCGATGGGCGATGATGAGGAGGCAAAGCCGGCCGTGACCTGGGGAATATTTATTTATGCCTACCCCACATCCTCGCTCGCCGCGCCCTCTTCTTCCTCCCTCTTCTCCCCCCCCCCTCAGTAAGCAGGACCTCAACGAGCTCCT
This sequence comes from Macrostomum lignano, assembly GCA_002269645.1. NCBI lineage: Eukaryota > Metazoa > Platyhelminthes > Macrostomidae > Macrostomum > Macrostomum lignano. The sequence continues at coordinate 312,266 of NIVC01000118.1, forward strand.
GTGGGACAATGTATCGAACTGACGTTTATGCCGAGAAAAATGTTTGTTGCTAGGGTCCGCCGCCTCCCAGCACCAGTTCAGTCAGCGCCAGAAACGAACTGCTGCCCCAGCTCAAACCACTTGCTTCGATTTCCAAACTCTCCCCAGCTTCTCTTCACTCTGCCGCATCTCCTCATCTAAATCAGCCGAATGGGGCTCCTCATCCGAGCAAATTTGCGTCTGGAAATTATTCTCTGGACAAGAGTAATGCCGGTCGCTACATCGTAAAACCGAATTCCGGAAACCGGGATTAGCCAGCTGGATCGGATGCGCCTACGCTCTGGGTTCAGCTTGGTCAGCAGTTTGACATTTTGGACCATTTAATTGTGTGCATTTAACATTCCCGGCGTTGCTAAATCTATCTTGTGTTGGTAGTTTATTAGGTTTTTTGCCAATGCCATGGGGCTTTTTAAAGCTTGCTTCGCAAGTCCCAGCGTCGCTAGCAGCGATCCAGCTTATCTAGACAAGCTTGACGGGCGTCACGCAGTGGCATTGCAAAAACTGCACTGGTAGCGGCGAACTGACTCTTGGTTGCAATTAAATTCAGGCACAGTAAGGAAATGGTAACTGTGCTTGAAAGTGCGCTCACAGGCAACAGAAACGCTTTCCCAACACAGAGTAAAGGGGGTGAATCCCCCGCCAACCACTCGGAACCACTGTTACTGTGGAACGTTAGGCTAGAGAGTTTTTAGCTAAACAGTGCCAGGAAGTGAGTAAGATCCTCGACTACAATAGCATAGCGCCACCCTCCTCAAGGTCCGCCTCCGCGTGCTGCGCCCCAGTTCTTGAGACTAGCGAGCGTTATGTATATTTTTATATATTGCCCATATGTATATGGATCTACGAGTATATAGTTTTTTTGGGCTACATGCTGCTGTAAGTCTGTAAACTTGATCCACAATGGACGAGCTTTCCTCTCTAGCTCATTCTGACCATAGGCATAGCTAAATACACACATACTCTCTCTCTCGCTCTTTCTCATTCTCCCACTCACAGCTTGGATCAATAGTCCCTTGAATTCCGCACCCGTTCTCTCTTTCTTTTTCTTCTCTCTCTCACTCCCTCACTCACTCAACTCAACACCGGTGAAGGAATGAACAGGAGCTCGTCCTGAGTATGTTGTTGGTTAGCTCTGGGATCGTGGAGCGGGAGGTTTGGCGCCCCTTCACCCAGCGCCCCCCCCCCCCCCCCAGAGTTTGGTGGAGAAACTTTCTTCGCTATCCCTCCCTTCCTCTTCTCTCCAAACCTGCTCCTTGTCGTTGAGACTTCTGCTGTGAATTATTCAACGGTTTCCTCATCCCGTAGCCCCCCTCCGGGGCCTTTGCTCCCCAGCTTCTCGTGTCTGCAGCCTGAGCGCGCGCGAGTATTCATGAGCCTTCGCCAGCCTCCCACCCCAGTGTAAAGCTTGAGGAGACTCCTCTAGCGATGGATGATGAGCCCGCCACCAGTTCCAACAGTGGGAGCGGGATCGGAAGTAAAAGTTTTCGATTACACCAGACTCAGGCTACAGTCTGATGACCCTAAGCAGGAGTACATTCTCAATTCATTCTGCACTTATCATTTTCTGATATAAGCGTCATTCTTATTTTTATTAGTTTGCTACCGAAAATCTTGTTTTCTACAGCAAGGAATCTAGCCTGTAAAAACTTGAAGTACACTTTGACAACATGCAGTCACACACTCCGTTCGTGCGCAGGCAAGCCGATCCAGTGCTGGGTGCCGCAGGAATTCTCCAAAGCCTGGGAGGACTTCGCCGAAAACTACTGCTGGGTGTCCAACACGTACTTCCTCTACCCCGACAAGCAGATCCCTTCGCCGAGGGATCTTCCCAACGCAAAGTTCATCACCTATTACCAATGGGTGGCCATAGTTCTAGCGGGCCAGGCCATCATTACCTGGATACCGCACCTCATCTGGCGGGTGGGAGCGCGCCGGCTGCCCATCCTGATCAAGAACGCTCGGAATGCGGCCATACCAGACTCTGACATTCGTCGGAAAGCGGTGCATTGCCTGGTGGCGGTGCTGGAAGAGCAAGCCGAGGCCACCAGGCGCTACTTCCGCGTTCGAGGCGTAGTTGAAAAATTTATATTCTGCTTCAGCCCGTCGATGCGGCTTACAATACTCTTCCTCATTGTCCGGCTGATGTTTGTCGGCAACGCCATTGGTCAGATCTATTTGATGCAAAAGTTCATCGGCACCAATAGCACTCTGTTTGGGTACGAAGTGCTCAAAAATCTGATCGAGGGCCGCGACTGGACTGAGACGTCCAATTTTCCCCGGGTGACTTACTGTCACCTGACTATTCGAAAACTGGGGACCAAGAATCAGACGTGAGTTGAAAGTTGCTTTGTTTAAGATCGAGTATTCTCTCCGAGGAGTGCTTTTCTAGTGGAGTATTTGGTAGTGTTGAGTGCTCTTCTGGTGAAGTATTTGGTTGTTGAGTGCTTTTCTGCTGGAGTATTTGATTGTTGGGTGCTTTTCTGGTGGAGTATTTGGTTGTTGAGTGCTTTTCTGGTGGAGCATTTGGATGTTGAGTGCTTTTCTGCTGGAGTATTTGGATGTTGAGTGCTTTTCTGCGGGAGTATTTGGCTGTTGAGTGCTTTTCTGGTGGAGCATTTGGATGTTAAGTGCTTTTCTGCTGGAGTATTTGGTTGTTGAGTGCTTTTCTGGTGGAGTATTTGGTTGTTGAGTGCTTTTCTGGTGGAGTATTTGGATGTTGAGTGCTTTTCTGCTGGAGTATTTGGCTGTTGAGTGCTTTTCTGGTGGAGCATTTGGATGTTGAGTGCTTTTCTGCTGGAGCATTTGGTTGTGTTGAGTGCTTTTCTGCTGGAGTATCTGGTTGTGTTGAGTGCTTTTCTGCTGGAGTATCTGGTTGTGTTGAGTGCTTTTCTGCTGGAGTATCTGGTTGTGTTGAGAGCTTTTCTGCTGGAGTATTTGGTTGTGTTGAGTGCTTTTCTGCTGGAGTATTTGGTTGTGTTGAGTGCTTTTCTGCTGGAGTATCTGGTTGTGTTGAGTGCTTTTCTGGTGGAGTATCTGGTTGTGTTGAGTGCTTTTCTGCTGGAGTATCTGGTTGTTGAGTGCTTTTCTGCTGGAGTATCTGGTTGTGTTGAGTGCTTTTCTGCTGGAGTATCTGGTTGTTGAGTGTTTGGTAAGTGAAGTGGTGGTTAGTGCTTGGTTTTAGGAGTACATTGTCAGATGATTGCATGGCTGGTGAACTTATTGTTGCCTAAAGACTTTTTCACATGTAGTGCGGGTGTCCTGAGATGTTTTGCGAGTGCAGTGATTACTTGTAGGCTCGGACGCTGTCCTCAATCGCAAGTGCTGCGGTGGCGGTGCAAAGGACAAAACCGCTATGCAGAGTGCATCTGTGCGTGCCCGCCTTGCTCTCCGATTGCCTCACCATCTGGCGTCGGATTTGCTGTCCTAAAAATTGCAGTGTAGCCGTGGCAAGAAGCATAATTCCAATAATGCTCCAACTCTCTCTGTCTGTCTCTCTCTCTCTCTTTTTCCACTTGGCAGTGCGCACTGCTGATAACCAACCGCATATTCGCCACTTGAAAGCGAGCTCGCAGTCGAAGATGGAGGGTTGCAGAAGCAGCTGAACGAAGGCCAGAGAGGGCTCGCTGAGGGTGGGCGAGAGCGCAAAATTTCAGCGGCCGCATTTCTCGCGTGTCTTCCCTGCCTTCCCCAACCAATTTCCCAGCCTCGTCCCCTGCATCCTCCTTCTGCTTGAATTTCCTTCTCTCCCACCGGCGCCACGCGGAAGCCGCAGCTTAAGTCGCTCTTCCCATTGCCCCGGCCCTACCCCGCCCACCCGGCTTTTAAAAGCCCCATTGCACGGCACGGTAGGCCAGAGGGGTATTCCTCTCGATTCAACGGCCCCCATCCTATTCCCCTCTTGTACCGTATAGCTGGCTATAATATATCGCGCATTCCCCGCTCTCCCAGAGGGCAAGCGGAGCGAAGAAGGGGGGGTGGCAGCCTGTATGGGATGGAAATGCGAGCTGTTAATTTCCCTGCCCAGCCTTCGATAAGTGGACGGGAATCGCAGAGGCCCTGGCTTGCCTTTCATCCGTTCCGTTTTGTCCTGAGGGTTCGGCCCGCCTCTCCTGCCGAAAGAGAACCCAGTTTAAAAATTCCATAGGGATTCTTATACTGTACTGGAGTCGCACCTGGTGCTGAAGTGCATTTGAAGACTGTTTGTGTCACCATCAGCCATCCGCCCCTCGCAACCAGCCTTCCGGCCCCAGATACCATCAGCCATCCGCCCCCAGCTACCATCAGCCTTTCGCCCCCAGCTACCATCAGCCATCCGCCCCAACTAACATCAGCCTTCCACCCCAGCTACCATCAGCCATCCGCCCCAACTAACATCAGCCTTCCACCCCAGCTACCATCAGCCATCCGCCCCAACTAACATCAGCCTTCCACCCCAGCTACCATCAGCCATCCGCCCCAACTAACATCAGCCTTCCACCCCAGCTAACATCAGCCTTTCGCCCCAGCTAACATCAACCATCCGCCCCCAGCTACCATCAGCCATCCGCCCCCAGCTACCATCAGCCATCCGCCCCCAGCTAACATCAGCCATCCGCCCCCAGCTAACATCAGCCTTCCGCCCCCAGCTACCATCAGCCATCCGCCCCAACTAACATCAGCCTTCCACCCCAGCTAACATCAGCCTTCCACCCCCAGCTAACATCAGCCTTTCGCCCCAGCTAACATCAGCCATCCACCCCCAGCTACCATCAGCCTTTCGCCCCCAGCTACCATCAGCCATCCGCCCCCAGCTACCATCAGCCATCCGCCCCCAGCTACCATCAGCCATCCGCCCCCAGCTACCATCAGCCACCCGCCCCCAGCTACCATCAGCCACCCGCCCCCAGCTACCATCAGCCACCCGCCCCCAGCTACCACCATCAGCCTTCCACCCCCAGCTCCCATCAGCCATCCGCCCCCAGCTACCATCAGCCACCCGCCTCCAGCTACCATCAGCCACCCGCCTCCAGCTACCATCAATCCAATCCAATCAATCACATTCGATGCTGGACTCATAACAGTGGTATTATACCACCAGAGAAACCGTGCATATTTACACACTGACAGAAACTATTAGTGAAAACTTTCCCGCCCCATTTTTCTCCCGAGGCCTGCAGTAGGTGGATAAATATAAAGAGTAGGAAGCGTTGAGTGGCACTTCTCTTATTCGTCTGGGCGCTTGTTTGGCAACCGTACGGGTGCCTGCGTGTGAAGAGTCGAACGACTCAAGCCAGCTAGTTTCTGAGGAGAAGAGGTAAGGGGAGAGAGAGACAGTGACTGCGGCTGCCTCCACGGATCCCCTCCGGACTTGAAAGTCGACCCCAGCCCTGACGTGGAGCGGAAGAACAGACCCTAACCGGAGAACCGCAAGGAGAAGTAGTGAAAAAAGTGAGTGGCTTTCTCCCTCTTTCAGGCAGTGCACGACAATAGTTTAAAGAAGAAAGGAAGTTTAAGAGGTCCGTCTTAGCAGCGAGCGTATCAGGAAACCGTGTTTACCATTGGCCTTCAACGGTTCAACAATGAGGAGAGAAAAAAGCATGCTTCGACACAAAGAGACCCATGGCTGGACGAAGTTTAGAGACTTTGATTGAACCTGTTATGAGGTCGATGCGGGGTTCCTTTAAGATCTATTGGGCCTTCTAGAGTTTGCGCCTTCTAGACCTACCAGACCCACTAGACCTACCAGACCTACCAGATCTACCAGACCCACTAGACCTACCAGACCCACTAGACCTACCAGACCTACCAGATCTACCAGACCTACCAGATCTACCAGACCCACTAGACCTACCAGACCCACTAGACCTACCAGACACATTAAACCTACCAGACACACTAGACCTACCAGACCCACTAGACCTACCAGACCCACTAGACCTACCAGACCCACTAGACCTACCAGACCCACTAGACCTACCAGACCCAATAGACCTACCAGACCCACTAGACCTACCAGACCCACTAGACCTACCAGACCCACTAGACCTACCAGACCCACTAGACCTACCAGACCCTCTAGACCTACCAGACCCTCTAGACCTACCAGACCCACTAGACCTACCAGACCCACTAGACCTACCAGACACACTAGACCTACCAGACACACTAGACCTACCAGACACACTAGACCTACCAGACCCACTAGACCTACCAGACCCACTAGACCTACCAGACACACTAGACCTACCAGACACACTAGACCTACCAGACACACTAGACCTACCAGACCCACTAGACCTACCAGACCCACTAGACCTACCAGACCCACTAGACCTACCAGACCCACTAGACCTACCAGACCCACTAAACCTACCAGACCCTCTAAACCTATCAGACATACCAGACCTACCAGACCCACTAGACCTACCAGACGTACCAGACCTACCAGACCTGCCAGACCTACCAGACCCACTAGACCTGCCAGACCCACTAGACCTACCAGACCCACTAGACCTACCAGACCCACTAGACCTACCAGACCCACTAGACCTACCAGACCCACTAGACCTACCAGACCCACTAGACCTACCAGACCCACTAGACCTACCAGACCCACTAGACCTACCAGACCCACTAAACCTACCAGACCCTCTAAACCTATCAGACATACCAGACCTACCAGACCCACTAGACCTACCAGACGTACCAGACCTACCAGACCTGCCAGACCTACCAGACACACTAGACCTACCAGACCCACTAGACCTACCAGACCCACTAGACCTACCAGACCCACTAGACCTACCAGACCCACTAGACCTACCAGACCCACTAGACCTACCAGACCCACTAGACCTACCAGACCCACTAGACCTACCAGACCCACTAGACCTACCAGACCCACTAGACCTACCAGACCCTCTAGACCTACCAGACCCTCTAGACCTACCAGACCCACTAGACCTACCAGACCCACTAGACCTACCAGACACACTAGACCTACCAGACACACTAGACCTACCAGACACACTAGACCTACCAGACCCACTAGACCTACCAGACCCACTAGACCTACCAGACACACTAGACCTACCAGACACACTAGACCTACCAGACACACTAGACCTACCAGACCCACTAGACCTACCAGACCCACTAGACCTACCAGACCCTCTAGACCTACCAGACCCACTAGACCTACCAGACCCACTAAACCTACCAGACCCTCTAAACCTATCAGACATACCAGACCTACCAGACCCACTAGACCTACCAGACGTACCAGACCTACCAGACCTGCCAGACCTACCAGACCCACTAGACCTACCAGACACACTAGATCTACCAGACCCTCCAGACCTACCAGACCCACTAGACCTGCCAGACCCACTTGACCTACCAGACCCACTAGACCTACCAGACCCACTAGACCTACCAGACCCACTAGACCTACCAGACCCACTAGACCTGCCAGACCCACTTGACCTACCAGACCCACTAGACCTACCAGACCCACTAGACCTACCAGACCCACTAGACCTACCAGACCCACTAGACCAGACACACTAGACTTGCCAGACCCACAAAACCTACCAGACCCCTCAAGGTCTGCCTACAGTATCTACATTACTAGATCTAACAGACTGTATATTATCTACTAGACCCTGATAGACCTAATTACGACCTAAAAAGTAACCTTATTTACCGTTATATTAAATGTGTTTTAATTAACCTGACCAAACGGCTTTAGACACAATCAACGCAGCAAATGCTAAAAATTGTTTCCGACCCCTTCCTGATAATTATTTCTTCAACAAAACGATCGGCCAAAGCAATTAGCCTCAAACATGCAACCTAAAGGCCGGAGAGGACAATTCTCTTAAAGAGGCTTTGGGAGCTGCCAGAAAGAAACAGTTTTTACGGCTTCTCTTGAATTCAATTCGTCACGAACTACTGTTTCTTTCATTTTATGTCCCTCCTGGCAACCGAACACTGGGCTAGTTAGCCATTGTAGGTGAGCGCGAGAAATAGCGACTCGCGGCCAGGTGAAAGTGTGCGAAGCTTAATTCGTTTTTAACTTATTTATCAATCAAATTAAAATAAATGTCCTTTCTTCTCTACTTCAAGTAATCCAGTTGATCGAGTTTATTGTTACAAAAAATCCGAAATTGTTTTAAGCAAAATATCACGATTCGACTGCCAGAGAGCATAAGTGCGTGATAGGGCTGCTGTGTACAGCTGTGTGTTAGTGTGTGTCTGAGTAGACAGGGCTGCTGTGTACAGCTGTGTGTTAGTGTGTTCCTGAGTAGACAGGGCTGCTGTGTACAGCTGTGTGTTAGTGTGTGTCTGAGTAGACAGGGCTGCTGTGTACAGCTGTGTGTTAGTGTGTGCCTGAGTAGACAGGGCTGCTGTGTACAGCTGTGTGTTAGTGTGTTCCTGAGTAGACAGGGCTGCTGTGTACAGCTGTGTGTTAGTGTGTGTCTGAGTAGACAGGGCTGCTGTGTACAGCTGTGTGTTAGTGTGTTCCTGAGTAGACAGGGCTGCTGTGTACAGCTGTGTGTTAGTGTGTTCCTGAGTAGACAGGGCTGCTGTGTACAGCTGTGTGTTAGTGTGTTCCTGAGTAGACAGGGCTGCTGTGTACAGCTGTGTGTTAGTGTGTTCCTGAGTAGACAGGGCTGCTGTGTACAGCTGTGTGTTAGTGTGTTCCTGAGTAGACAGGGCTGCTGTGTACAGCTGTGTATTAGTGTGTGCCAGAGTAGACAGGGCTGTTGTGTACAGCTGTGTATTAGTGTGTTCCTGAGTAGACAGGGCTGCTGTGTACAGCTGTGTGTTAGTGTGTTCCTGAGTAGACAGGGCTGTTGTGTACAGCTGTGTATTAGTGTGTGTCTGAGTAGACAGGGCTGCTGTGTACAGCTGTGTGTTAGTGTGTGTCTGAGTAGACAGGGCTGCTGTGTACAGCTGTGTGTAGTGTGTTCCTGAGTAGACAGGGCTGCTGTGTACAGCTGTGTGTTAGTGTGTTCCTGAGTAGACAGGGCTGCTGTGTACAGCTGTGTGTTAGTGTGTGTCTGAGTAGACAGGGCTGCTGTGTACAGCTGTGTATTAGTGTGTGCCTGAGTAGACAGGGCTGCTGTGTACAGCTGTGTGTTAGTGTGTTCCTGAGTAGACAGGGACGCCTCGAAACGGACGGACCCTCTGCGACTAACCCAGCAAACCATCTGGAATAAAATCCCCTTTGCTTCCAGGTTTACACTGCAATGCGTTCTGCCAATCAATCACTTTGTCGAGAAAGTGTACGTCTTCCTTTGGTTCTGGTACATTATCCTTGGCGTTCTCACACTGCTCAGCACCATCATTTGGATGCTTCGAATCCTGATCCCCGGTGGAAGAGTGGCCTACATCAAGCAATACCTCCGAGCAATGAAGCTGATCTCGAACACGGAAGATCGCGACTGCAAACGGTTCGTGGCCAACTCGCTGGGTCCTGACGGGGTGTTCATCCTGCAGGCGGTGTCCAGCCTCGCCAGCGACCTCATCTCTCTTGACGTGGCCGCGACTCTGTGGAGAAACTACCGACAGGCCAAAATCACCGGAGCAGAGGAGGACGTTAACAGACTGTTGGAGAGCGTGAACAGAGGGACCAGTGTTGTATAAAGTCACCTCTTTCACCAAACGCTCCGAATCCCACTTTGAAAACCACCTGAGCCAATCCTTAAGCACTTCTGTACATGCTCCGACCCCGGACCCTCGGTATTTCAGTCTCAAAGAATTAGAAGTAAGGCCATGAGCACAAATAATAAATTGTATTCAAGCTCGATTCTATCTGGTTCAAGTACGCGGCAATCTCTATACATACTAAGAGACAGGACGTTCACGACAGGACGACAGTGATGCCCCTCACCTAAAAGACAGGGACGTTCACCTAAGAGACAGGGGCGCCAACCTAAGAGACAAGGGCACCAACCTAAGAGACCGGGGCGCCAACCTAAGAGACATGGGCACCAACCTAAGAGACAGGGGCGCCAACCTAAGAGACATGTTGGCGCCAACCTAAGAGACAGAGACACCAACCTAAGAGACAGGGACACCAACCTAAGAGACAGGGGCGCCAACCTAAGAGACAGGGGCGCCAACCTAAGAGACAGGGGTGCCAACCTAAGAGACCGGGGCGCCAACCTAAGAGACAGGGGCACCAACCTAAGAGACAGGGGCACCAACCTAAGAGACATGGGCGCCAACCTAAGAGACAGGGGCGCCAACCTAAGAGACAGGGGCGCCAACCTAAGAGACAGGGGCACCAACCTAAGAGACAGGGGCACCAACCTAAGAGACATGTGGGCGCCAACCTAAGAGACCACCAAAAGACTACATAAGTGACGCAAGGCCGCACCCGCAGTTTGCCTGTCTCATTTTTCTTGAAAAGCAGCTCAAAGGCCCTGAGTTCGTGCCAACAGTCAAGATAAGCTGTTCGAAACTTCATGCCCCAACTGTCAGCCTCCCGTTTCCTTTAATTATTACCTCTCAATTTTTGTTTCCTTCTGTCTGTCATAAAATTCGTACCTCTTCCCCTCAAAGATTCATACAGAGAGGCATTTGAGAGATTTACCTTTGGTCATAAACTTTGCTTTGTATATTCTTGAGTGAAATAGGAACTGATATTTAACAAATATTCACCGATGTGCATGTGAGATAGTGTGCTTATTCTGTGAAATATATTTTTTCAGTTTATCTTCAAAGCGAACTGTATAATAACCAAGTATTCTCACTGCCCATGCAATCTGTTTATTTAGCAAACATTCTGCCACTTTGCCATCATAATTCATCGGCAGAAACAATATGTTAGCAGCCTGTTTTGTGCGTTTTTTGTTCTACTTAATACTCTTTATATACTACTTATTTTATGCCAGTATTAGGGTCGGACTTGGACAGTATGGGGCAACTTCTATCTTGCTAACCAAAAGGCGCCACTTGTGCTAACCGCGTCATTTCGATAATTCATTTATTAAATCTTAATTTTGTCTCTGCGTTCACACCTTGGCAATTATACTAACTTTTATTTCATAATCTCATGTTCCGTTCACAGCCGTGTGCATTGGATTTTAACTGTGGAACTTTTGCACTATACTGTGGGCTATTTTTTATAAAAAATATTTAACTTCTCTATTTTGCTCGTCTCTCACCAATATTTATTAATTATTACTGACACCAAGCACTCTATTTATTAGTTTGTTTTCGATTAAATTCTACAGGTATTTTTAGTGTTTTATTTTTTGTTTTAAATTTGCGCCAGATTCTAAAATAAATAGTGACAATTTTAACCGATCTCGTAAAACTGTAAAATTCTGTTATCTGTTCCCATTTGTTTGCTCTTTTGTTGGTTAAGAATTTAGACCATTTTTATTTTAAATAAATCATGTATTTGCATACTGTGACTTGCTTTTTAGGCTTTGAATCTAATTTTTTAATCTAGTTTTCTGGGAACTTCCTGTGCCAAATCTGACCTGTCACCCTCCATCAGTTCCCCCTCTCACTACTCCCTACGAGTCACACCTCCCCTTCCCCTCCTCTCCCCTCCCCCTCCCCTCTCCCTCCTCTCTCCCCCTCCCCTCTTCCTCCTCTCTCCCTTCCCCTCCTCTCTCCCTCCCCCTCCCCTTCCCTCCTCTCTCCCTCCCCTCCCCTCTCCCTCCTCTCTCCCTCCCCCTCCCTCTCCCTCCTCTCTCCCTCCCCCTCCCCTCTTCCTCCTCTCTCCCTTCCCCTCCTCTCTCCCTCCCCTCCCCTTCCCCTCCTCTCTCCCTCCCCCTCCCCTCTCCCTCCTCTCTCCCTCCCCCTCCCCTCTTCCTCCTCTCTCCCTTCCCCTCCTCTCTCCCTCCCCCTCCCCTCTTCCTCCTCTCTCCCTTCCCCTCCTCTCTCCTCCCCCTCCCCTCTCCCTCTTCTCTCTATTCTGTCTCCCTTCCTCTTCCTCCTCTCCTCTCTCCCTCCTCTCTACCTCTCTCTTCCTCTCCTTTCCTCTCTCCCTCCTCTCTCCTTCCTCTCTTCTGTTTCCCTCTCTCCTCTCCTCTCTCCCTCCTCTCTACCTTCCTCTTCCTCTCCTCCCTCTCTCCCTCTCCTCTCCCTCTTCCTCCTCTCCTCTCTTCTGTCACCCTTCCTCTTCCTCCCCTCCTCTCTCATCCTCATCTCGTCTGTCTCTCTTCAGCCGTGAGCAGTGAGTGCAGGATAGGCTAACGACAGAAACAATTTGAAGAAGTTCTCTTCTACGAGCAGAAATATGAGTCGGAAAATGCCTTGGTCGAGAGCCTGAGAAAAGTTCACATATTGATCCAATGTGCGCCGGGATTGATCCAGCTATAACATGGATCATGGATCAATCCTGCTAGGCGAAATTCTGGCGCGAGCATTAAAACTTAATGAGCACTGCTTACTGATGCACAGCACAGAAGAATGAGCACCCAGCTTAATAGGCCACGGTTGTCTTGCTTGTGCAGAAATTTATACCTTCACTCCATGTACCCCTCACTGCCCGCTATCTGCACCCCTCACTCCCGCTATCTGCACCCCTCACTCCCTGCTATCTGCACCCCTCACTGCCCGCTATCTGCACCCCTCACTGCCCGCTATCTGCACCCCTCACTGCCCGCTATCTGCACCCCTCACTCCCCGCTATCTGCACCCCTCACTGCCCGCTATCTGCACCCCTCACTGCCCGCTATCTGCACCCCTCACTGCCCGCTATCTACACCCCTCACTGCCCGCTATCTGCACCCCTCACTGCCCGCTATCTGCACCCCTCACTGCCCGCTATCTGCATCCCTCACTGCCCGCTATCTGCACCCCTCACTGCCCGCTATCTGCACCCCTCACTGCCCGCTATCTGCACCCCTCACTGCCCGCTATCTGCACCCCTCACTGCCCGCTATCTACCCCTCACTGCCCGCTATCTGCATCCCTCACTGCCCGCTATCTGCACCCCTCACTGCCCGCTATCTGCACCCCTCACTGCCCGCTATCTGCACCCCTCACTGCCCGCTATCTGCATCCCTCACTGCCCGCTATCTGCACCCCTCACTCCCCGCTATCTGCACCCCTCATTCCCCGCTATCTGCACCCCTCACTCCCCGCTATCTGCACCCCTCAATCCTCGCTATCTGCACCCCTCACTCCCGCTATCTGCACCCCTGACTCCCAGCTATTTGCACCCCTTACTCCCGCTATCTGCACCCCTCAATCCTCGCTATTTGCACCCCTCACTCCCCGCTATCTGCACCCCTCACTGCCCGCTATCTGCACCCCTCACTCCCCGCTATCTGCACCCCTCAATCCTCGCTATCTGCACCCCTCACTCCCTGCTATCTGCACCCCTCACTCCCCGATATCTGCACCCCTCACTCCCTGCTATCTGCACCCCTCACTCCCTGCTATCTGCACCCCTCACTCCCCGCTATCTGCACCCCTCACTGCCCGCTATCTGCACCCCTCACTGCCCGCTATCTGCACCCCTCACTGCCCGCTATCTGCATCCCTCACTGCCCGCTATCTGCACCCCTCACTGCCCGCTATCTGCACCCCTCACTGCCCGCTATCTGCACCCCTCACTGCCCGCTATCTGCACCCCTCACTGCCCGCTATCTGCACCCCTCACTCCCCGCTATCTGCACCCCTCATTCCCTGCTATCTGCACCCCTCAATCCTCGCTATCTGCACCCCTCACTCCCGCTATCTGCACCCCTGACTCCCAGCTATTTGCACCCATTACTCCCGCTATCTGCACCCCTCAATCCTCGCTATTTGCACCCCTCACTCCCCGCTATCTGCACCCCTCACTGCCCGCTATCTGCACCCCTCACTCCCCGCTATCTGCACCCCTCAATCCCCGCTATCTGCACCCCTCACTGCCCGCTATCTGCACCCCTCACTCCCCGATATCTGCACCCCTCACTCCCTGCTATCTGCACCCCTCACTCCCTGCTATCTGCACCCCTCACTCCCCGCTATCTGCACCCCTCACTCCCCGCTATCTGCACCCCTCACTCCCCGCTATCTGCACCCCTCACTCCCCGCTATCTGCACCCCTCACTCCCCGCTATCTGCACCCCTCACTGCCCGCTATCTGCACCCCTCACTCCCCGCTATCTGCACCCCTCACTGCCCGCTATCTGCACCCCTCACTGCCCGCTATCTGCACCCCTCACTCCCCGCTATCTGCACCCCTCACTGCCCGCTATCTGCACCCCTCACTCCCCGCTATCTGCACCCCTCACTCCCCGCTATCTGCACCCCTCACTCCCCGCTATCTGCACCCCTCACTGCCCGCTATCTGCACCCCTCACTCCCCGCTATCTGCACCCCTCACTCCCCGCTATCTGCACCCCTCACTGCCCGCTATCTGCACCCCTCACTCCCGCTATCTGCACCCCTCACTCCCCGCTATCTGCACCCCTCACTGCCCGCTATCTGCACCCCTCACTCCCCGCTATCTGCACCCCTCACTCCCCGCTATCTGCACCCCTCACTCCCCGCTATCTGCACCCCTCACTCCCCGCTATCTGCACCCCTCACTCCCCGCTATCTGCACCCCTCACTCCCCGCTATCTGCACCCCTCACTCCCCGCTATCTGCACTATTATATGAAAATATTCAGCTTGAATTGCACATCTTACGTACTACCCGCGCTAAGTTCTTTTTACATGTAAAAATGAAAGAATGCTTCTTTTAAAATGCTTAACAGCCGTCGCAGAATTTAATTTGCCGATGAAGGGATCTCCCGCTACTCTGCATCCTCATCCGCTCTCGCTAAAGTACACGCGCGCGGACGTGACAGGCCAGGGCGAGCGCGAGGCGTTGTGTGCTAATGAATAGCCGGGCGGCAGATAAGCATGGAACTGGCTCAACAATGCCCCCCTCCCCCTCCCTTGAGCCGGGTACTCAAAAAAATCCTATAGTTAATTCTATAGTCCTGGAAGAGAGGAGAGAGGAGTTATCTCTCAGTGCAGAGTTAGGGGAGATGAGGAAGGGAGAGTCAGACAGCAGACCTGAGCTCGCGCCCTGCACGGCAAGATTGATCCCATCACACACACACACACACACACGGAGCTCAGCTGGAATTAAGAAAAACATTTTTCCTACGCCGCCATGCATACGGGACGGTTGCTGGGCGTTGCCAAAATGGGGGACGAAATGCAGCTGGAGAGTGGAGAACTGAGCAAAGAGACGATGAGGGAAGGGAAAACGGAGAAGGAAAAGGCGATGGAGAGAGAGAAGGGGACACACGGGGGAGTCTGGGAGACACACACGGGCGCATTTACAGGTCCCATTGGACGCCCTTCCCCAATGCCCTCCGAGGCCTATAGAGCCGATGCAGGGGCCCGACTCCTTGCAGGCTAAATATCCCAAACTATACCGGGGCTTCTCAACAATAAAATTGGATCTCGAACTGACCCATAGCAACGGCAGATTCTCTTGAAAATCGACCAATAACCGGTAATTAATCAAATTGCTTGGCTCCCAATTCTAACTTGCTTGTTTGCTTCAAGTACTTTCTTCGTTTTAATGCCAGTGCGGGCTTCTTGCTGTCTCGCCATCGTTTCAGAGGCTCGAATAAGCTGCAGCAGTCATGGACGCCACGTTCATGTGGAAGCTGTCCAAGCTGGGCCGCATCGGCTCCAGCCGGCAGCGAGTCGACGACGACTTTGCCGACCGGCTGAACTACCAGTTCTCCGGGGTGATCCTGTTCCTGTTCATCGGCCTGATCGGCATTCGGCAGTATGTTGGTGAGTCCTGATAGCTGTCTGTGTGTGTCTGTCTATCTACGAGTATCTGTCTATCTATCTATCTATCTATCTTTCTATCTATCTATCTATCTATCTATCTATCTTTCTATCTTTCTATCTATCTATCTATCTATCTATCTATCTATCTATCTATCTATCTATCTATCTATCTATCTATCTATCTATCTATCTATCTATCTATCTATCTATCTATCTATCTATCTATCTATCTATCTATCTATCTATCTATCTATCTATCTATCTATCTATCTATCTATCTATCTATCTATCTATCTATCTATCTATCTATCTATCTATCTATCTATCTATCTATCTTTATAAATTTTTATGTCCTAGTAGGAAGCAGCCCGTAAGCAGATAAATTACGGTACTTTTATGGCACGGTTGACTTTGCATCCACGCCAGGAGTCGGCGACAGACACACGCGGGAATATGCGCAGGGACTCAGTATAAGATTACAAATATTACTACTCAAGTTCCTCGCCCGCCTCTGCTTGGCAACTCAGACAGGAAAAGATTTTCAGGCCCGATCGCAAATCCCGTCCCTCTTAAGCCGATGGCGCGGGCTGAGTTGAAGTGCGGAGCAGCTCCTCCCCCCAGCTCTGCGTGATAGACAAAAAGCTGTCACGCGATGAAGCGGGTCCCAGCATCCCATCCGATCGGACAGGCACGCCGGTGTGGCGACTCGCCTGCAGAACTTCCGGATTGTCAAAATTCGGCTTTTTTCTCTGTTCTTCTGCTATAGAACAAAAATTAATTTTTTGAAGATTAATAGTTAATATGTTAATCTGACTTAATTATTTCTTTTGTCACTTGATCCGACTCAATCCAACTCCATCTAATCTGCTGAGTCTATAGATCTCTAATTCCTTATCGACTACATCTCTAGATCTCTGATTCCTTATCAACTACATCTCTAGATATCTGATTCCTTATCGACTACATCTCTAGATCTCTGATTCCTTATCGACTACATCTCTAGATCTCTGATTCCTTATCGACTACATCTCTAGATCTCTGATTCCTTATCAACTACATCTCTAGATCTCTGATTCCTTATCAACTACATCTCTAGATATCTGATTCCTTATCAACTACATCTCTAGATCTCTAATTCCTTATCTACTAAATCTCTAGATATCTGATTCCCTATCAACTACATCTCTAGATATCTGATTCCCTATCAACTACATCTCTAGATATCTGACTCCTTATCTATTAAATCTCCAGTTCTATAGATCTATACTCTACTAGGTCTCTAGATCTCTGATCCCTTATCTACAAGATCTCTGGATTTTTGATCCCTTATCTGCTAGATCTCCAGATCGTCAGATTTCTGATCTACTAAATCTCTGGATCTCTGATCCTACTAGAACTCCAGATCTCTAGATCTCTAATCTACTAGATCTCTAGATTTGTGATCTCTTATCTGCTAGTTCTCCAAATCTCTATATCACAAGTCTACTAGATCTCTAGATGTGTGATTGACTAGATCTCTGATCCACTAGATCCCTAGATCTCTAGATCTCTAGATTTAAAATTTCTAGATCACAGATCTACAGTACTAGATCTCTAGATATCTAATCCACTATATCCCTAGATTTTTTCAAGCTAATAGAATTTCCAGACATCTGATATACACGCAGCTTACCAGATATTGAAACCTGGATCCCCTACTCAGTCTGCCTCAGCGAGATCAATTCCCCTCTTCTCCAGTTGCAGATCCTGCACTTCCTCATCAGGCTAAGCAACCCTCCTCTCTCTCTCTGAGCTCCACTCTTTTTTACTCAATTTTTCTCTCCTGAATTCCGCTATGCAGCTTTCAATTCAGACAGCACTCTCAGCCCCCCGTGAGTTGCTTCTAATTCTTAATTTTTCCCAGCACACCCCGTAGCTTTTTCTTGGCCGGTTAGGCGGCCTTCTGCCGCACATGGGAGGAATTGTGATGCTGCTGCAATGCTGTAATGCTGAAAAATTAATGGGGGCTGCACAGTGGGTGTTGCACGGCACCCCTTCCAGTATGAACCTCCAAGCCCCAGCTCCAGAGAGGGAGTTTTTTATCTGGATCTTTTTTGTTAGTTAAAAAATGAACCAGAAATTTTGTAGAGTGCGGCAGTGATGGCGGAAATGCTTTGAGACCATTGACGCTTGACACTTGTAAAAAAATATTAATAAATATTTAGCACCCCTCATGGCACTCCTGCCCCAAGTCACTCTCCCTTCATTTCACTCTCCCTTCATGTCACTCTCCCTTCATGTCACTCTCCCTTCATGTCACTCTCCCTTCATGTCACTCTCCCTTCATGTCACTCTCCCTTCATGTCACTCTCCCTTCATGTCACTCTCCCTTCATGTCACTATCCCTTCATGTCACTCTCCCTTCATGTCACTCTCCCTTCATGTCACTCTCCCTTCATGTCACTCTCCCTTCATGTCACTCTCCCTTCATGTCACTCTCCCTTCATGTCACTCTCCCTTCATGTCACTCTTACTTCATGTCATTCTCTCTTCATGTCACTATCCCTTTATGTCACTCTCCCTGCATGTCACTGTCCCTTCATGTCACTGTCCCTTCATGTCACTGTCCCTTCATGTCACTCTCCCTTTATGTCACTCTCCTTTCATGTCACTCTCCCTTCATGTCACTATCCCTTCATGTCACTCTCCCTTCATGTCACTATCCCTTCATGTCACTCTCCCTTCATGTCACTCTTACTTCATGTCATTCTCTCTTCATGTCACTATCCCTTTATGTCACTCTCCCTGCATGTCACTCTCCCTTCATGTCACTGTCCCTTCATGTCACTATCCCTTCATGTCACTCTCCCTTCATGTCACTCTTACTTCATGTCATTCTCTCTTCATGTCACTATCCCTTTATGTCACTCTCCCTGCATGTCACTGTCCCTTCATGTCACTGTCCCTTCATGTCACTGTCCCTTCATGTCACTCTCCCTTTATGTCACTCTCCTTTCATGTCACTCTCCTTTCATGTCACTATCCCTTCATGTCACTCTCCCTTCATGTCACTGTCCCTTCATGACACTATCCCTTCATGTCACTCTCCCTTCATGTCACTCTTACTTCATGTCATTCTCTCTTCATGTCACTATCCCTTTATGTCACTCTCCCTGCATGTCACTGTCCCTTCATGTCACTCTCCCTTCATGTCACTCTCCCTTCATGTCACTCTCCTTTCATGTCACTCTCCCTTCATGTCACTCTCCCTTCATGTCACTCTCCTTTCATGTCACTCTCCCTTCATGTCACTGTCCCTTCATGTCACTCTCCCTTCATGTCACTTTCCCTTCATGTCACTCTCCCTTCAGGTCACTCTCCCTACATCTCAATTCAAATTCAGTTCCGGCAAGTAACAATTGACTTAATCGTTGACTTTATTAAATTCACTTTGATAGAAATTTCCGACTCGAAATCTCATTGAATTAATACTCGTAATTTTTTATGAGATAAAAAATTCGTTGATAAATTTGATTGATTTGATTAAATTTTCCCTGCAGCTATGGATTTCAAGCGAATAAGAGAACAAAACAAACAGCAGCTCAGGTAGAAAAGTGAGCCAATAGAGAGAAATGCATAAAAGAGTTTCGTCATAAAAATTCAGAAATTTTCCTTGACGACCAGTTCTCTTTCTCTATCCTACTCGAATCCCAGGCAAGCCGATCCAATGCTGGATCCCGCAAGAGTTCACCAGAGGCTGGGAGGAGTACGCCGAGAACTACTGCTGGGTGGCCAATACATACTATGCCTCCCTGGAGGCGGACCATCTTCCTGAAGAGCAGTCCAGAAGCCGCCTCACCATCACCTACTATCAGTGGGCTCCCATCGTACTAGCTGTGCAGGCGCTCATGTTCTACATTCCCTGCCTCATCTGGCGGCTGTTCATGAACTATTCCGGTTTCAATGTTCGCCGCCTACTGCAAATGGCTGCCGACGCCAATGTGGTCATCCCTGAGGCACTTAATAAAAATGTCCGGTTCATGGCGCGGTGAGCACTGACCTTGATCCTAACCATGAACCCCTATCAACTTTTTACTTCAGCGGAATGATTTTTAAATGCTAAATCACTGCCTTGCCCAACACCCACCTCTCACTCCTTTGCCCAACACCCACCCCTCACTCCCTTGCCCAACACCCACCCCTTACTCCTTTGCCCCAGCACCCACTCCTCACTCCCTTGCCCCGACACCCACCCCTCACTCCCTTGCCCCAACACCCACCCCTCACTCCCTTGCCCAACACCCACCTCTCATTCCCTTGCCCCGACACCCACCCCTCACTCCCGTGTCCAACACCCAACCTCATTCCATTGCCCAACACCCACCCCCTCATTCCTTTGCCCAACACCCAACCCCCTCACTCCCTCACTCCCTTGCCCAACACTCAACCCCCTCACTCCCTTGCCCCAACACTCACTAGTTGGGGCTAGTTGAACCCCAACACTCATCTAGCCCTCACTCCCTTGCCCCGACACCCACCCCTCACTCCCTTGCCCCAACACCCACCCCTCACTCCCTTGCCCAACACCCACCTCTCATTCCCTTGCCCCGACACCCACCCCTCACTCCCGTGTCCAACACCCAACCTCATTCCATTGCCCAACACCCACCCCCTCATTCCTTTGCCCAACACCCAACCCCCTCACTCCCTCACTCCCTTGCCCAACACCCAACCCCCTCACTCCCTTGCCCCAACACTCACTAGTTGGGGCTAGTTGAACCCCAACACTCATCTAGCCCTCACTCCCTTGCCCCAAAACCCACCCCTCACTCCCTTGCCCGACACCCACCCCTCACTCCCTTGCCCAACACCCAACCCCCTCACTCCCTTGCCCCAACACTCACCCCGCACTCCCTTGCCCCAACACCACCCCTCACTCCCTTGCCCCAACACCCACCCCTCACTCCCTAGCCCCAACAACCAGCCCCATCACTCAATGCCAAATCCACTCCTCACTCCCTTGCCCCAACACCCACTCCTCACTCCCTTGCCCCGACACCCAACCCCCTCACTCCCTTGCCCCAACACTCACCCCTCACTCCCTTGCCCAACACCCACCCCTCACTCCCTTGCCCCAACACCCACCCCTCACTCCCTTGCCCCGACACCCACCCCTCAGTCCCTTGCCCAACACCCAACCCCCTCACTCCCTTGCCCCAACACCAACCCCCTCACTCCCTTGCCCCAAACACCCAGCCCTCACTCTCTTGCCATAACACCCACCCCTCACTCTCTTGCCATAACACCCACCCCTCACTCTCTTGCCCCGACAGCCAGTTTGCAACCTCATTTCAACTCATTTCTTTCCAACCCTTAGCCCCCACCCATCACACTCTAACCCAATGCGCCCCTCCCCAACCCCCAGGTACATGGAGGGCTGCATCTACCGCCAGCGTGAGTACAAACGCGGCCTGGGCGTCCGAGTCCGGCGCTGCCTCTCGGCCTGCAGCTGCATCTGCTGTGGCAAGCGGCACGGCAATTTCCTTGTAGTTTTGTACTTTTTCGTGAAACTGCTCTACCTTTTAAACGCGTTTGGTCAGCTCTATCTTATGGAGAAATTCGTGGGAACAACGCACACCTTCTTCGGATTCAGAGTGCTGCTGGACATTCTGCAGGGCGTGCACTGGTACAGATCCTCCAATTTCCCCAGGGTCACCTTCTGCGACCTGCAGGCGAGAAAGATCGGAGTGAACTATCGGTGAGTCTGCGAGTCCTATCTCTCATCTAATCTAGCCTCAAGAATCTCGTCTCTCATCTAATCTTGCCTCAAGAATCTCATCTCCCATCTAATCTAGCTTCCAGAATCTCATCTCCCATCTAATCTAGTTACCTCCTCAAATCTCATCTCCCATCTAATCTAGTTACCTCCTCAAATCTCATCTCCCATCTAATCTAGTTACCTCCTCAAATCTCATCTCCCATCTAATATAGTCCCCTCCTCAAATCATATCTCCCATCTAATCTAGCTCCGGTAGCTCCTCTCCCATCTAGTCTGACATCTAGCCATCCAACTCGTCTCCCAATCTCATCCCCATTACCCCATCACAGCTGCAGTCGCAAACTTGGTTAGCATTGAAGTCCAAGCATGCTTGCCGATCTCATAAAATTTGCAAGTCTACGAAGCTCTCTTCTCAAGTCGTGCGATTCTCCAAATTATGTCCCCCTATGCCCCAGGCTGGCAACTTCATCCCGTCCTGCTCCCCGGAATCCCACCCCCCCCTCCCCACTTAGAGACACTTCTTGCCCACTCTGCTTACGCATGGATGCCCCCTACTCACCAAACGGCAACAAGAGGCGGCTGCCCTTGCAAGTGCATAAACTGATGTCCAGAAAGTACATCAATCGATGCCTGCGCCTGCTCTGAATTGCAAATAAAGTACAGTGTCTGTCGGCTTGTTTTCGTAGCGAATAGAATATCTTCACTGATGCATATTTTGCATTTTCGAGTGGCTAAACAATAAACAGCCGACTCACTGTGAGCGGGTTGGCTGAGAAAATACAAAAGCAGAGTTAAATTGGTTAGAATAAGCCGGTGAAAACTGACATGAGGAAGACTGAGAGGATGAGATTAGGATGACATTGAGATGTCTGAGAGTGAGATTAATGAAAGTGAAATGGTTGAGTGAGTGACATGGGTGAGAGTGACATGGGTGACAGTGACATGGGTGAGTGACATGGGTGAGAGTCACATGAGTGAGAGTGACATAGATGAGAATGACATGGGTGAGAGTGACATGAGTGAGAGTGACATGGGTGAGAGTGAAATGGATGAGGAAGACATGGGTGACAGTGACATGGGTGAGAGTGACATGGGTGAGAGTGACATGGGTGAGAGTGACATGGATGAGGAAGACATGGGTGACAGTGACATGGGTGAGTGACATGGGTGAGTGACATGGGTGAGTGACATGGGTGAGTGACATGGGTGAGAGTCACATAAGTGAGAGTGACATCGATGAGAATGACATGGGTGAGAGTGACATGGGTGAGTGACATGGATGAGGAAGACATGGGTGAGAGTGACATGGGTGAGATAGACATGGTTGAGAGTGACATGGGTGAGTGTGACATCGGTGAGAGTGACATGAGTGAGAGTGACATGACTAAGAGTGACATGAGTGAGAGTGACATGGGTGAGAGTGACATGACTAAGAGTGACATGGGTGAGAGTGACATGACTAAGAGTGACATGGGTGAGGAAGACATGGGTGACAGTGACATGGGTGAGTGACATGGGTGAGTGACATGGGTGAGAGTCACATAAGTGAGAGTGACATCGATGAGAATGACATGGGTGAGAGTGACATGGGTGAGAGTGACATGGGTGAGAGTGACGTGGGTGAGAGTGACATGGGTGAGAGTGACATGGATGAGGAAGACATGGGTGACAGTGACATGGGTGAGTGACATGGGTGAGTGACATGGGTGAGTGACATGGGTGAGAGTCACATAAGTGAGAGTGACATCGATGAGAATGACATGGGTGAGAGTGACATGGGTGAGTGACATGGATGAGGAAGACATGGGTGAGAGTGACATGGGTGAGATAGACATGGTTGAGAGTGACATGGGTGAGTGTGACATCGGTGAGTGACATGAGTGAGAGTGACATGACTAAGAGTGACATGAGTGAGAGTGACATGGGTGAGAGTGACATGACTAAGAGTGACATGGGTGAGAGTGACATGACTAAGAGTGACATGGGTGAGGAAGACATGGGTGACAGTGACATGGGTGAGTGACATGGGTGAGTGACATGGGTGAGAGTCACATAAGTGAGAGTGACATCGATGAGAATGACATGGGTGAGAGTGACATGGGTGAGTGACATGGATGAGGAAGACATGGGTGAGAGTGACATGGGTGAGATAGACATGGTTGAGAGTGACATGGGTGAGTGTGACATCGGTGAGAGTGACATGAGTGAGAGTGACATGACTAAGAGTGACATGGGTGAGAGTGACATGGGTGAGAGTGACATGACTAAGAGTGACATGGGTGAGAGTGACATGACTAAGAGTGACATGGGTGAGAGTGACATGACTAAGAGTGACATGGGTGAGATTGACATGGGTGAGAATGACATGGGTGAGAGTGACATGGGTGAGAGTGACATGGGTGAGAGTGACATGGGTGAGAGTGACATGGGTGAGAGTGACATGGGTGAGAGTGACATGGGTGAGAGTGACATGGGTGAGAGTGACATGGGTGAGAGTGACATGGGTGAGAGTGACATGGGTGAGAGTGACATGGGTGAGAGTGACATGGGTGAGAGTGACATGGGTGAGAGTGACATGGGTGAGAGTGACATGACTAAGAGTGACATGGGTGAGAGTGACATGGGTGAGAGTGACATGACTAAGAGTGACATGGGTGAGAGTGACATGGGTGAGAGTGACATGGGTGAGAGTGACATGGGTGAGAGTGACATGACTAAGAGTGACATGGGTGAGAGTGACATGGGTGAGAGTGACATGGGTGAGAGTGACATGGGTGAGAGTGACATGGGTGAGAGTGACATGGGTGAGAGTGACATGGGTGAGAGTGACATGGGTGAGAGTGACATGGGTGAGAGTGACATGGGTGAGAGTGACATGAGTGAGAGTGACATGGGTGGGAGTAACATGAGTAAGTGACAGGGACATGAGAGTGAGTTGGAGAACCTAAGTGAGACAGTAGACTTTCAAGTTAAGAATGAAAATATGACGAACCCAGACTCACCAGGCTCCCAAACCGCATTCCGAACTCCACCAGCTACACCCTGCAGTGCGTGCTGCCGCTGAATATGTTCCTGGAGAAGATCTACGTGTTTCTGTGGTTCTGGGTGGCCCTGGTGAGCGTCATCACAATGTCGTCCTTCGTCAGCTGGTTCTGCCGAATGGCTTTCGCCCGCCGGCGGACCGGCTTCGTGCGCAAATACCTGAAGATCATGAACGCGCTGAAGGACACCGACAGGCTCACCAGCCGGAAATTCGTAGAAAACTATCTCCGCGTTGACGGGGTGTTCATCCTGCGACTCGTCTCTGCCAACTGCGGCGACATTGTGGCAGGCGACCTCGCCTGCGAACTGTGGAGCATCTATCGGCACAAGCGCCTGCAGGAGCTGGAGGACACCAAGCTTGACGCCGCGGCCTGCTGCCATCACGACTTGCCACGGCACGCGACGAATAACAACACGAATGTGAACAGCTCGACTGCAGCAGCAGCAGCCGCTGTGGTGGCCAACATCGGCAACAGCAACAACAATGGCGCGGATGAGAATATCGTCTGACATCTGGCTGGTGTGTGCTCAACTGTTCTCTAATCAATACTATTAAAAGTATTTCGGTAACAGTACTGAACTACTCAACCTTAAATTAATAATTAATTTTCCTGCTTTGTCTGAACGGTGAGCCGCGGGAGCTGTTTGGAAAAAATTCATTCAGGATTTTACGTCTACGAGTACTTCAAGGTTCAACTTAGTACTTTGAAAGGGCCAAAAAGCCAATTGTGTGTACTGCACTAACATAAACAGATCAATCAAGGCACCAGCAAGGAGCCATGCAGTTACATAGTACGTCGAACCCTAAGCACGCACACGCCATCAGGCACGTACATATGATGTACACACGATGCCTTATGATTGGCTCATGTGAATCGATTTTGAAAATCAGTGCAGAGAATGGATTTTCCCATGGATGCATGTTGTAAATGTAGCATTATTAGCCATTCTGCACCCCCGAAATCATTTCCTAAGAAATATTTAATCATATATTTTTCAAGGCCTACTCAATGCGCCATTCATATTTCTGCAAAGATATATTTGCTGCATCTCTGTGAACTTTGAACTACCTTCAAAACAGTTCCACCACTCAATCAGAAGGAGATCATTTTGTATATGTATGTATATAAATTAGAAAAAACGTTAAGTACTACTCAGTAGGCCGAATCGGCAGTAGTAAAAACGGAATCATCACATATCTTTAGTTGAAGCACAAAACCATTGCATTCGGTTTTACCTGCAATCGATATTTTTTAAATGTTACAATTTTTAAGTCTCCAAAGCGGCTTAAGATTTTTTGAATATGTTCAATCGAAATAAAGTTTTGTTCATTTGAAAAGCGCGCATTAAATTAAAACAAAATAATGTAAAATATTTAAATATGAATTAAAACAAACCTGTCGCGCATATTATCTTGAAAGCAATGGCAAAAAATAAATGTCTATCACATGCCGTTGGTCAAGTTTTTACAAGTTATAAGGGACATTAATACTGCACACATTTGTGACAAGGTAGCTCAAGACTGGCTAGAATTTATCTATTTGAATATAACTATTGTTACCTGTGTGTGACAAAATGCACGCACTCTACAAGACAACAGTTGCAGACTTTGACATTTACGTATCTTCGAAGCCCGTTATTTACTTGCGTGAGGTGCAGCACAGATCTGAAAAATAAGCATAATGACTGACAGGTTCGGCTGAATTTACCTGAGGATCTGGGAGGCTGGCTCAGCAACTGAGGATCTGGGAGGCTGGCTCAGCAACTGGGGATCTGGGAGGCTGGCCCAGCTACTGAGGATCTGGGAGGCTGGCCCAGCAACTGAGGATCTGGGAGGCTGGCTCAGCAACTGAGGATCTGGGAGGCTGGCCCAGCAACCGAGATCTACGTGTAAGGTGGCAGCATGACAAACAATAGGTGAATCATAGGACAATAAATGTCACCAACTTACACGTCACTAACCAACCAAAGGTTTAATGCTGTTGTGATTGAAAACTTTTAAAGTAAGCTACAAATCCCACAATACATCGAGCAATAATTGATAAAATCAAAACTGTTACGAATTACTGACTCCATATAACCGGATACAGTTACTCCAACGTTGAGGAAATGGAATTGACACCACTGCACATTTAATGATAACAACTATTCACCAGGTCACCATCACCAGCGAGTGTCTCTGGTTTTTTTACCTCTAAAGCAGTTGGACTTCGTGCGTCTGTTCTGTTTAATCTGTTTGAGTTATTAATAAAATAAGAAGACAATTAAGACAATAGAACTGCAGCCAGTTGTTTCCAAAAAAATGTTCCGGGACACAGCAAAGTAGCCAACTTATTTTTTAATGTTTTAATGACGGGCCTGCTGCACCGAGTTTGTTAATAATAGTATGAATAATTAATGATAAAATATTACCACACATCACGGCCTCCTAATCATCAGAGAAGCGGAAAGCTGGGAGAATTAACGGCGGTAGATTTCAAAAGCAAAAGAATTTTTTGTCGAATGAAGCAAATTTCGTTGTTTCTTCATTTTTCAACTCACGCATGCAAACTATGCTACTTACAATTAGGCATCAAACAGTAGTACGATGAAAACGTCCCAGAAGCGCGTCTCAGAGTCTATTTGCAAGGCGTTTTATTGTTTGCGACTATGGGGCCGGACAGTCATACCTTGTGACGCCAGCAGAGGTTATAAGAGTGCACTGTGCACTTCTTACTGGCTCGTCAGTTTCATTAATAAACAACAAAGCTTATAAATTTGGCTGTAAACTTGTTAATTATAGAAAATAATAATAATGACACGATGCTAGGTATAGATAAATAAATTTAGATGCTCATCTGTGGATCGAATCAGGAAGTGCACACAGATCGGGACGTCTGCGGAAGAATATGCCAAAAAGCGGCCTAATTATATGGAGCTAAACAAAAAACACACGAACGCGAATACACACAGAATATAATTTTTACGGCCTACTAATAGTAATATACTAATGAGAACTACAGAGAAAATCCAATGTCAGTCAGTATAAAATACTTTAAATAAACTGTCATATTGAATTCATATTGAGCTGCTGGCCCAGCACATCATCAGCTTACTGGCAACGCTTCTTCGGATGCAGAGTTCTGCTGCTCCTGCTGTTCCTTGATCTTCTGGCCTTCTGGCTCACCTGACTCCTTGCTTGCGCCTCCGTTTGCTGCGGCGTGTTGCCCGCCTTCAGCCTGCAGTTCAGGGCAGTTGGGATTGGGGCTTTGCATGCTCTGAAACCCCTATGAGACCCCTGTCACCTGCCCTGATCACAGACTGTGAGACCCCTGTCACCTGCCCTGATCACAGACTGTGAGACCCCTGTCACCTGCCCTGATCACAGACTGAGACCCCTGTCACCTGCCCTGATCACAGACTGTGAGACGCCTGTCACCTGCCCTGATCACAGACTCTGAGACCCCTGTCACCTGCCCTGATCACAGACTGTGAGACCCCTGTTACTCCAGCACTGTGAGACCGCTGTCACAGGTCCCACCACTAAGTGAGCCATTCACGCTGTTAGAACACTAAATGACCTCTACTGTTACGCAGTGAACAAACAGAAACCGCACCTGTTGCAGGCGATCCAGCAAGCCCTGCGACTTGGCCCTCTCCTCGGATAGCTCAGTTTCCATGCGAGTTCGAATCTTGGAAGAAATCAGTTAAACACGACAATGCAACACGCTATGAAGCAGGAATAAACAAATAAAGTTCAATAGCAAAAGCACAAACCTCGGCATCCTTCTCCCGCTCTGCACTGACAGCCTGCAGCTGATTCTTCAACTCGGCTAGCTCTCGTTCAATCTGCAAATAAATTGCCACCGATTAGCGATCTGGGAGGGTGACAGTGTTGCTCAAACTCAGGAGCATGGAGTGCTCAATCTCAGGATCAAAGAACGCCTAATCTCAGGACCAAAGAGTGCTCAATCTCAGGATCAAAGAACGCCTAATCTCAGGACCAAAGAGTGCTCAATCTCAGGACCAAAGAGTGCTCAATCTCAGGAGCATAGAGTGCTCGATCTGAGGAGCATAGAGTGCTCAATCTTAGGACCAGAGTGCTCAATCTAAGGAGCAAAGAGTGCTCAATCTCAGGAGCATGGAGTGCTCAATCTCAGGACCAAAGAGTGCTCAATCTCAGGACCAAAGAGTGCTCAATCTCATGACCAAAGAGTGCTCAATCTCAGGACCAAAGAGTGTTAAATCTCATGACCAAAGAGTGCTCAATCTCATGACCAAAGAGTGTTAAATCTCATGACCAAAGAGTGCTCAATCTCATGACCAAAGAGTGTTAAATCTCATGACCAAAGAGTGCTCAATCTCATGACCAAAGAGTGCTCAATCTCATGACCAAAGAGTGCTCAATCTCAAGACCAAAGAGTGCTCAATCTCATGACCAAAGAGTGCTCAATCTCAGGACCAAAGAGTGCTCAATCTCAGGACCAAAGAGTGCTCAATCTCATGACCAAAGAGTGCTCAATCTCAGGACCAAAGAGTGCTCAATCTCATGACCAAAGAGTGCTCAATCTCAGGACCAAAGAGTGTTAAATCTCATGACCAAAGAGTGCTCAATCTCATGACCAAAGAGTGTTAAATCTCATGACCAAAGAGTGCTCAATCTCATGACCAAAGAGTGTTAAATCTCATGACCAAAGAGTGCTCAATCTCATGACCAAAGAGTGCTCAATCTCAGGACCAAAGAGTGCTCAATCTCATGACCAAAGAGTGCTCAATCTCAAGACCAAAGAGTGCTTAATCTCATGACCAAAGAGTGCTTAATCTCATGACCAAAGAGTGCTTAATCTCATGACCAAAGAGTGCTCAATCTCATGACCAAAGAGTGCCCAATCTCAAGACCAAAGAGTGCTCAATCTCATGACAAAAGAGTGCTCAATTTTAGGGCCAAAGAGTGCTTAATCTCAAGACCAAAGAGTGCCCAATCTCAGGACCAAAGAGAGCTCAATTTTAGTGCCAAAGAGTGCTCAATCTGAGGATCTTAAGAGAGCTTAGTCTGAGGACCTCAAATTAAGCACCCTTGTGAGTGTCTGAGTGTGCTCAATTTGAGGATATGTGAAAATGGAACCAATGGCACCGCAGGCCTCACCGCCTCCTTGGCCGCCAGCGCAGATTTGTACTGTTCGCAGTCGGCCTCAGCAGATTTGAGCGCCTCGCGCCATTTTGCTTCTTCCTCTTCTACAGAGTTCTCCAGCTTCTTGAGCACAGACTCAGAATACTCCAGCGCAGATTTGTGCTTGGCAATCTCCTGAGCAGCTGCCGAATCGCGTTCCCCAGCCGACCTCTGCGCCGCTTCCAGCTGCTTGCGAAGACTCGCAGTTTCCGCTTGGGCGCGCGCCGCTTCCTCCTTGGCGCCATTGAGTTCCGATTGGGCGCGCGCAGCCTCCTCCTTGGCGCCATTGAGTTCCGCTTGGACGCGCGCAGCTTCTTCCTTGGCGCCACTGAGTTCCGCTTGGGTGCGCGCAGCCTCCTCCTTGGCGCCATTGAGTTCCGCTTGGGCGCGCGCAGCCTCCTCTTTGGCGCCATTGAGTTCCGATTGGGCGCGCGCCGCTTCCTCTTTGGCGCCATTGAGTTCCGCTTGGGCGCGCGCAGCCTCCTCCTTGGCGCCACTGAGTTCCGCTTGGGCGCGCGCAGCCTCCTCTTTGGCGCCATTGAGTTCCGCTTGGGCGCGCGCCGCTTCCTCTTTGGCGCCATTGAGTTCCGCTTGGGCGCGCGCAGCCTCCTCTTTGGCGCCACTGAGTTCCGCTTGGGCGCGCGCCGCTTCGTCTTTGGCGCCATTGAGTTCCGCTTGGGCGCGCGCAGCCTCCTCTTTGGCGCCATTGAGTTCCGCTTGGGCGCGCGCCGCTTCCTCTTTGGCGCCATTGAGTTCCGCTTGGGCGCGCGCAGCCTCCTCCTTGGCGCCACTGAGTTCCGCTTGGGCGCGCGCAGCCTCCTCTTTATCGCCGGAGATGCCCTCCCTGGCGCGCGCTGCCTCTTCTTTGGCGCCGTCAATTTCGGCGCGAACAGTTTCTTCGAATTTGGCGCGCTCAGAGCGAAGCGCCATCAACTCGGACTGGATGGCGCGCTTGTCGGACTCAGCCTGAGTAGCCCGGTTCTCGGCCTGCCGCAGGGCATCCTGAACGGTTAGGGGGGGGGGCTGATTAAAATTAGCAGCAGAAACTAAAAAACTTGATTTTGTAATACCGAAAATCTCTCCACCTGCTTTGGGATTTTCAAATAGAATGGGGGCAATAATGAACCACAAAAGTTGGCATATATACTATTGAAATTCAATAAAGGCCAGCTCAAACGTGAAAAATGGAGCCGACAAAAAAGCAGAAGATAAAAAAGCAGCACGAGCAGTTTTCAAAGAGACACTCTGATAAGAGCAGGTTACGAAAACCCCCAATGTTAGACTATGGAGCTGCGACAGCCCAAGTAGATACGCCATAAACTCTGTAACACGGCCTGTTTATTAGTCACCCCTGTCTGGCGTGAAGTTTGCTGGCAGTCAAGTTTAACCGCACTTATGAATTGACTTGGGCATTATTTCAGCAAATCTTCTACAGGTTGAAGTAAGCTTAGTAAGGTTAATGTAGCTTAGTTATTTCTGGAGTAATTTCACCATTACCTGTTGAACTATCATAGACACTTGCTGCACTACGAGTACTATGGACACCTGTTCAACTACCATGGACACCTGTTCAACTACCATGGACACCTGTTCAACTACCATGGACACCTGTTGAACTACCATGGACACCTGTTGTACTATCATGAACACTTGCTGCACTATAGTGGACACCTGTTGCACTACATGTACCATGGGCTCTTATTTCACAACCACGGACACCTGTTGCACTACCATGGACACCTATACCATCATCATGGAAACCTATTCCATCATCATGTACACCTATTCCAGCATCATGGACACCTATTCCATCATCATGGACACCTATTCCAGCATCATGGACACCTATTCCAGCATCATGGACACCTATTCCATCATCATGGACACCTATTCCAGCATCATGGACACCTATTCCATCATCATGGACACCTATTCCATCATCATGGACACCTATTCCATCATCATGGGCACCTATTCCATCATCATGGGCACCTATTCCAGCATCATGGACACCTATTCCAGCATCATGGACACCTATTCCATCATCATGGACACCTATTCCATCATCATGTACACCTATTCCAGCATCATGGACACCTATTCCAGCATCATGGACACCTATTCCATCATCATGGACACCTATTCCAGCATCATGGACACCTATCCCAGCATCATGGACACCTATCCCAGCATTATGGACACTTATTCTATCATCATGGACACTTATTCCAGCATCATGGACACCTATTCCAACACCATGGACCTCTATTCTAGCATCATGGACACCTATTCCATCATCATGTACACCTATTCCAGCATCATGGACACCTATTCCAGCATCATGGACACCTATTCTATCATCATGGACACTTATTCTATCATCATGGACACTTATTCCAGCATCATGGACACCTATTCCAACACCATGGACCTCTATTCCAGCATCATGGACACCTATTCCAACACCATGGACCTCTATTCCAGCATCATGGACACCTATTCCAACACCATGGACCTCTATTCCAGCATCATGGACACCTATTCCAGCATCATGGACACCTATTCCAACACCATGGACACCTATTCCAGCACCATGGACACCTATTCCAGCACCATGGACACCTATTCCATCATCATGGACCTCTATTCCAGCATCATGGACACCTATTCCAACACCATGGACCTCTATTCCAGCATCATGGACACCTATTCCATTAACATAGACACCTATTTTACGCTACAAACCCCAATACAAAAATGGAATGCCGCACTAAAAGTCGCACCTGAGTAGTGAAATTTCTTTCCCTTAACTCGTCGTTCTTGGTCCGCAGGGCGACCATCTCGCTCTCCAGATTGGAGCTGCCAGCGGCCTCAGAGGCTTCTAGCGAGGCGATGCGAGAGTCCCTGTCCGCCAGCGCCTGCTGCAGGCCTTCCACCTCTTTGTCCAGGCTGCTCAAGCGTTGAAGCGACTCGGCCAGACGGTTTTCTACTTCGCGAGATTCTCGCTGCTCCTTGGCGAGCTGCTGACGGGCGGAATCGAGCTCGGACTGTCGAATGCTCAGCTCCGAGTCTGAGGCCTGCGTTTTATGAGATGAGGAGGGGTGTTGGACGGAGACTGTCAGGTTGTATCAACCAGCATTGGGAACCCATATCAACCAGGTTGGGAACCCATATGAACCAGCATTGGGAACTCATATCGACCAGCATTGGGAACCCATATCAACCAGGATGGGAATCCATATCAACCAGCATGGGAACCCATATCAACCAGCATGGGAACCCATATGAACCAGCATTGGGAACCCATATGAACCAGGTTGGGAACCCATATGAACCAGCATTGGGAACCCATATGAACCAGCATTGGGAACCCACATCAACCAGGTTGGGAACCCATATGAACCAGCATTGGGAACCCATATCAACCAGCATGGGAACCCATATCAACCAGCATGGGAACCCATATCAACCAGCATGGGAACCCATATCAACCAGCATGGGAACCCATATCAACCAGCATGGGAACCCATATCAACCAGGATGGGAACCCATATCAACCAGGATGGGAACCCATATGAGACTCGCCTCGCATCGGCGGCGCAGCTCATCCACCAGCTGATTGGCCTCAGCGGCGGGGTCGCCAGCGGAGCCACGCTGGGCGCTGGCAGACTGCAGCTCCGCCTGCAGCTGATCGATCCGCCGCTGCAACTCGTCGCAGGCGCTCCTGGCTGACCGGCGCTCCGCCTCGACGCTGGCCTCCGCCTCCGACCGGATGCGGCGCACGTCGCCATCGACTCCGGCCAGACGGGCCTCGGATTTCTTTAGCGCCTCGGCTAAGCGCTGGCGCTCCAATTCTAGGGATTTGTTCTCGGAGATCTTCTTAGTGAACTCCTGCTGCATGAGGGTGTAGGCCGTGGCCTGCGACTGGCCGCGCATGATCTCCGCTAGGGCAGCCTGGATTCGGGAGTTAAAATATTAATAAATAACTGCAGAGGTTTCAATAGTTTACAGCTTTACATATGTCATGCAAAACTCTAGGTAGGTCATCAGAACGTCAGGTGAGTCATGAAGACTCCAGATGAGGTCATGAAGACACCAGATATAAGGCTTCCAGGGAAGTCATTAAGATTTCAGGTGAGTCTTGAAGACAGGTGAATCATGAAGACTCCAGACGAGGTCATGAATACTGCAAGTGGGACATGAAGACTTCGGGTTAGTCATTGAGACTTCAGGTGAGTCATAAAGACACCAGGAGAGTCATAGACTTCAGGAGAGTCATAAAGACACAAGTGAGTCATAAAGACTTCAGGTGAGTCATAAAGACTTCAGGTGAGTCATAAAGACTTCAGGTGAGTCATAAAGACTTCAGGTGAGTCATAAAGACACAAGTGAGTCATAAAGACTCCAGGTGAGGTCATAAAGACTCCAGGTGAGGTCATAAAGACTCCAGGTGAGGTCATAAAGACTTCAGGTGAGGTCATAAAGACTTCAGGTGAGGTCATAAAGACTCCAGGTGAGGTCATAAAGACTCCAGATGAGGTCATAAAGACTCCAGGTGAGTCATGAAGACCAGCAGTCAAGACCGCATCATGACCCCAACTAACCTGCAGCTGGGCCTGTACATCCTGCAAGTGTTTAACAGCTGCCGCGGTCTCCTGCGAGGCCCTTTGCCTATCGGCCGCGGCCATGGCCAGCTGCTCCCTGCCAGAAGCCGTCTGCCGATCCAGCTGGGCGCGCAGGGCCTCAGCCTCGGAGCGCAGGGCTGCCGCGGTGCCCGGCGCGACGCCGCCAAGACCTTCAATGAGAGCCTCAATGCGGCAGCCGGTGGCGGCCTGGATTCGACGAAGCAGGCGCTGAGTTGGCGACGCCGGCCGACCGTCGGAGAGGAACTCGTCGTCTTCGCTATCGCCGTTGACGCCACCACTGCCGCCGCCGCTGCCGCTCTTTCTGCCGGCGGCTTTCTGCGCCGATGTCGGCCCAGTCTTTGATGTTGGCGGCGCAGCAGCTGTCGGCTTAACGAAGGCCCTGGCCACCTCGGCGTCGGTGGCATCGGCGAAGGAGACGGCGGATTCGGCGGGCGGCTGCTGCGGCAGCAGATCGGTGGCCAATGGATGCTGCTGTTGCTTGCCCTTCTGGGCCGCCTTCTGCTGCCTGGACTTCTTGCCGGCAGTCTGACCGCCACTGCCACCTGTTAAAATTATAGTTGTATTAATTAAACTTCTACGACTAAATATCAGCTGACAAGTCCTCACGGTCGATTTCAACTATTATGAGCCATGGCATCTCAGCAACTCCACTATTATGAGCCATGGCATCTCAGAAACTCCACTATTATGAGCCATGGCATCTCAGAAATTCCACTATTATGAGCCATGGCATCTCAGCAACTCCACTATTATGAGCCATGGCATCTCAGAAACTCCACTATTATGAGCCATGGCATCTCAGAAACTCCACTATTATGAGCCATGGCATCTCAGAAACTCCACTATTATGAGCCATGGCATCTCAGAAACTCCACTATTATGAGCCATGGCATCTCAGAAACTCAACTATTATGAGCCATGGCATCTCAGAAACTCCACTATTATGAGCCATGGCATCTCAGCAACAGGTATAATTTATGATTTAATCACGTACCTGACGTAGCAGCGGCAGAGGCAGCCACCGCGGCAGCGTCGGTTTCAGCGACATCGACAGACGATCGGCGGCGCAAATCGACATCGTCAATGACTGGCTTCAAATGCGGATAGACGATGGTCTCGTCAACGACTGGCGAGTGCTCATCTTTGTTGAGCAGAATCGGCTTGGGCGCGGCACCCGGCTGCTGCTGGGCCTTGCCGCCGCTCTGCCTGGACGGCTTGCGCTGCCGGACCTCCGCCTGCGGCTGCTGCTGGGCACCGCCGGCGTCCGACACTTCCGACACTTCGATAATCTCGGGGTCCAACTCCAGTTCGACCATCTTAACGCCGCGCTCAGTTGAATGCGACTCGACACCGCCAGTTGAAGAGGCAGCAGCGGTGGCAGCGGCAGCAGCTGCTTTCTTCTGCTTAGCGGCCGCCTTCTTGGCCGCCTTCTTTGACTCCTTGGCGCCGCCGCCTCCAGCAGTGCTGGACGACTGGCCGTGATGCTGGTGACTGGCCAGCGATGACGGATGCTGGCCAAGCTGTTTATCAATCTGACGGCCGTCGGCTTGGATGCTGCGAAATACGGCGAACATTGCCAGGCCAACGACAATGGTGAAGACCAAACCGAACAGTGCCAATTCGAGTCCCGTCATGCCTGCGCACTGGGTGCATGAAGTGTTTTTTTAAAGATTGAAAATGGCTATGGAATAATGTGGCAACTGCACAATGGCGACAACAAAAATTAATTTGTTAGTAAGCTCCTAGGCCTACCATCTATTCTTGTAGGTTCCAGTTTTGAATTTTGAACTATTAGAGAAATAAGAATTAAAACAAAATAATCGAAAAATGGTAGCATAAATTAATAATAGGTGAAAAAAACTTAAATAATTACAATGAATTTTGTTTGGTATAATAATTGACCATGGCTAAAGTATACTAAAACAGATATGATAAACTATGTACCTACAGTAGCTATAATTTTATTGCCATTGCATAAAACTTGTTTATAAATATTTATTGCCCTCTCTAGTTTCATTAGAAAGAGCCTAGATTCATATGTATCTCCCATTTGCCTGCTTGGTTAGTCTATGTTTTAATGCAATATATTTATCTGCCCCAGGTGATAAACATGTTTATTTCCCCCTGGCTAGGGGGGGGGCAAATAAACAATTATATATATTTGGTCATAGACAAAATCAAAACTTACCACAAATTACACAGATTGAACAAGTAAAAGTAACAAAACAATTATGTGAATTTGTTAATAATAAGTTAATAATAAGTAACTATTGATTTGACAAATGATAGTAAATCCTAATTCTAGGATTATTACTTGAAACCAATAACTACACTGTTAGTCTCATTGTTGACATCAATCTGCATCTTCTTTCTAGTAGGAATATCTAGTAGTTAAAATTGTTCTTTCTGAATTCCTCCATCTCCTTCAATACCATTAATGATGGTCCACTGGTGATGTAGCCCATTGGTTCTTCTTGAATTGATGCCATTCACAAAATATAGCGATCATCTACTCACACTTTCTTATTGTGTTTGGTAGAAGAGTACTTTGAATCAAGGTATCTATTTCAATATCCCTCAGACTTTCAAACTGTTTGCTAGTTATGTTATGAAAATCTATATGCTTATAATTATTTGCTTGCTTGCTTGCTTTTACTTATTTTATTTTCTTAGTGAATATATAATTTTAGCCTGTACCTTGTTTAAATGCTTAGCCATAGACTATAGCTTTGACTTGATTTAAGTTTAACAAATATTGAAGTACTTTTTTAATTATACTTTTGCACTCTTTAGCCATATAATGGAAGATACATACCATATTTCCTATTTATCTAACTATATGCATAATGTGACTTTTTGTGATTGCATTTATTTTCTCAAAATATCATTTTATTAATAATTGTATACTTTCTAGTATTAATTTATTAATTTAGTCTATGTCTAAAATTTTATAAATTAAATTAGCCATTGACTCTATTCTTTCTTTTTTTATTTTGGTTTTGCTTATTGACTAAGATATATAATCTGGGTTTTTTGTGCGAATGGGTGCGAATAGCATCCTGGTCTTAAAAATCGCACCCAGAAATTTGACTTAGGGTGCGAAAAGCACACCCAAATTTTTGCAAGGATGTGATGCGGGTTTTACAATTTAGTGTTTTATTGTTATGGACATCTTAAGTCTTGAAAATCGCACCCTGAAATCTTGCACAGGGTGCGAAATTGCACCCAAGTTATGGACGAAAAAAACCCAGTATATAATATTTGATTAACTTGATTAGCTATACTAGTGGCTAGTGCATTTAAAAGCCAATAAAAATTCTAACACATAAAAGGTCCTTGATATACTTGGTATGCAATCATACTATATTATATATTGACATTTTTATTTCTTTATATAAATTATTGAAAATTTGATGTAATGAAATATAGTTATTATCTCTAATTTCTACTTTTAAATATTTCATTTTTATATTTAAACAAACTATTTCTGTATTTATTAATCTTCTTTTGCATTTTTATCTTTAAATATTTATCTTTTCTTTACATCATTAGAATTCATAATAATAAGACAAATTGTAAACAACTATCTTTGTTATTATTAGTGTTTTAGTGTTTTTATTAGAGGCAGGGGGGTTGTGTGCACCCTGGCACACTTTAAACGACATAGGCACACAACCGGCGAGAGCAGTGGTGTGATTGGAAAGTTTGCCAAATTTCGCGCCGACTGAAAATTTTCGCGCCATGCCAATAATATTCTACTGACAGCCAAATAAGTCAATTGATGACACTTTTGAAGATGCGTCTGGCTACCAATTAGCATGTCTCTTAAGTCACAGCCGTGTCCCCCCTGAACTTCTTGTTGGCGATGTCTGCAGACAGACGACTGCTCGTGCTGGTGATTGACGACGTTGACAGCAGCTCAGCAGCCTTGCGCTTTAAGACGAGCTCAGCTAGCTTCCCTGCCTTCTTCTGTTTCTTCTTCTGCACATTCTGCTGCTGACGCCTGAGATTGAACTCAGTTTGTTAGATTAATCTCCTAAGCTATGACATTCTTGTATTTCATACTGTCTGACAAGAGAATAAGTGTAAAAAGCAGAAAATAAGAATGCAATTTTCGCGCCCATGGTTCCACAAAATTTCGCGCCAGACCCCCAGGATTCGCGCATTCGCGCCATTTTCGCGCCTGGCGCGAATTCGCGCCTGAATCACACCACTGGGCGAGAGGCATTACTGTCTATTCCACCAACTCCCCTGAGCAGGCATACAAGCGCGCGGATACGTACGCAGGCACACACTCACACAGGAGTGTACAGCGGCCCTAACTTTATATTATCATTAAGCATGTACACTTCACTGCACCTTGGGGGGTTGGCTCTCAAGGCTGTTAATTGCACAAGCAGAGCCAAGCTAAGATTCCAATTCAGCCCCAAATTAATGTGACTGCACTTGGAATCGAGCCTGGGTCGCTGGCACACCAGAGCAACGTGCATGCGCTACCGCTGGGCTACGGCCCCCCTAATGTTGTACCATTTGCGGAAGGCTTTTCCCTATTGCTTTCAAGAGGTTAGAACATGATAGACCATAGAACGGCAAGACCAAGGACCACTAGAAGAAGAAGGACGGGACACTTTGTTTCTTGGGTCGCTGGCACACCAGAGCAGCTGCGCTACCGCTGGGCTATGGCCCCCTTACTATCTTATCTATCTATTTCATTGGAATCATTGTCATAGGGCCTAAGTTTTGGCAGTTGCTATTGTTACTATGACCATATAAATAGCAAAATGGTTATTTTTATAGTCAATACATAAAAAAACAAATATTATCTAAATTTAGCAAGTAACATGGAATGCAAATAATAATAAATGCTTTTGAATTTTAGAAGAATTATATAATAGGCCTATGCTTTTAATACTTTAATAAAGGCCCTTAATGGTAATTTAATTTTCTAATAGGCCTAGTTCTTGCCCTCAACATTAACTAAACTTACTCAATGTAATTGTTAACTATTAATGTACACAAAATTTCTTCCTATGACTATAAAAATAGCTATTGGCATTCTGCTTCTTACATATATAGACTACAGTCATTGACTATTAAGGCCATTCCATATAATTATGGTCGTAACATGACAGACTGTTTTACTTATAAAATGAAATCTAATAATAGAATATACTAAACCAATATTTTGAATGAAAGATTATTTTGTCAAGAATATATGTTCATAAAGTTTCATATAGATATCATCATTAGTATAGATGCTATTAAACCTTGAATAGCACTTATGGTCGTAACAACAAGATTTTTGACATTAAGAAACTAAAAGGTAAAAGTCTTATAACATTTTTCATTTTTCATATTTTGCAATATTTTTAAAAAAAAACTAAGAACATCTTTAAAAATCATACTCTTTTATTAGAATATATAAACTCAAAAAGGCAACAAAGATACAAAATAA
The DNA here is from genome assembly GCA_002269645.1 of Macrostomum lignano. NCBI lineage: Eukaryota > Metazoa > Platyhelminthes > Macrostomidae > Macrostomum > Macrostomum lignano. Next base: position 352,095 of record NIVC01000118.1, read on the forward strand.
AAGGCAGCCTTATGGTTGTAACATTATGGTCATAACATATTTTTTCTGTCAATTCAGTAACTTTGAAGTACTAATATATTAAAAATATAATAGATTATATAGTTGCTAATGTTTTTATGGCAATGTCCTAGTTTCCTGCGTTAAATTATTTTGACCCAATTTTTGTCATTTTCAGCACAAATCATGGTAAGATGACCTTGAGCACTACAAATATCATACCTCCTGCTAATTTGCAGCCATCAACTGACCTCTGTGACCTTGAGATCAGTCACTGCAATCTGGTACTGTTGACAGTTGATGCTGAGTCGACTATGCATTGGCTGGCAACCTATCATCTAATAGCAAACTCATGGAACTGCAGCCATCGTCAGGAAGCTTTCTGTACTGGCTGACACATAACTACACCGTGTAATACTCCTTTTAAGACCTAAGACTCATTTTAAACTTTTAATAAACTTGCTTTTGTTTGTTCATTTTAAATTTTGGGTCAAAATAATTTAATGCGGGAAACTAGGACATTGCCGTTTTTATTTGATGATGCAAGTATTATAATTTTATATAGTTTGTTTTAACCTTTCAAAACTTTCTATTTGTTTTTAAAAGGTACATAAACTTATAATGATGTCTTTTGCTTAGAAAATGTCTATTTTTTACAAAAATAAATTAATGCCAATTGATAACTAACACACTACTAGGCCTAATCCAACATTTTAACATTTATTTATTCTTAGATTGTATAAATTATATACAAAAAAATTTGGTAAAAAAAATTGGCTGATAAGGCAATGACAAGCAAAAATATTGACTTTTTCTATTTTCCAAATATGTCCATCTTATATGGAATGGGCCATTAGACAATTGCATTGCAATTATACAGTAGTACATTTTCCAAATTTGGTAAACATTTTCCATGTTTTTTCCTGGTAGGCATTTTATGAGGACCATCTATGTTTATGTACCTGAATATTCTAGGACAAATTAAAAACGATCTGCATAAAACCAAAATATTAATAATATGATAGGTAGGGCCTAGTTAGTTTGATATCTTTTCTAAATATATATTAATCTTTTGACAGACTTTTTGAAATATACAAAACATAAATCTTAACAAAAGAACTAGAAGTTTTTTCAACTAGTTCAAAGAACTAGTTGAAGGATGAGATAACGAAAAATATCACAGGGCCGCCGCGCCGCCTGCCTGCCTGCCTGCCAATCGCATAGATCAACTTTCTTCGGCGACGCAATTCGAAAAGTTAAGTTAGACCGATTTAGGAAAATAAAAAGTAAAACAACTATCTATATTTAATTGTCATGTTTTTAGAGGATACCACGTTAGTATTTTTTCGAATTATTAAAACTGCTATCAGACTGCTATCATTATCAAATGCCTAGCTATTTTTCAATACATTTAACTAGAGACTGGCAATCAATAAAAACAAAGTTCCGGCACATTATATTGTAAAAAATTATGACTATGTTAAAATAATTCCAATACCTCATTGAATTAAATTTTCAAAATAATTTTCGATAATTTCAATTCAATTTTCACCAATTGTCAATACGTGCGCAAGATCTGCACGACACTTACAATCAATCCCTGCAATCATCACAATTTCAGTCGCTTGGGGCGTTATGCACTTGTTTTTTGTGCTTCTACCCATTGTCTGGGGCGGCCTCCCCGGTTGACCAGTTCTGGCTGGTTTGGGGTGGCATGCTCCGGCCCTTTGTTTGAACCTCGCCCTCCCCCCTGATCCCCCTCGCGGCCTGATTGGTCGTTCTTCGGCTGTGTTAGCTGCTGCGCTGGGCAGCTCCGATTGGCTGGGCGAGGCTTTCCTCTCTGTTACTACTCACCCCTTTTCAGCTCTGCCTCTAAGCCGGTTTTGTGGTACATGTAATGCGTCTCACTTTACATGTACCCTAGAGAAGGCTCATCTTTTTCCTTTCTGCGCGGTTGTATTCCAAACTAAATTTAGACGAAGCGCGGAGAAAGCTAGACAGAGATTAGAGAATATATTCAGATATAGACCTTGCAAAGCTAGAGATTAGAGATCCAGCAGCCAAATATAAAAGCATGCAAGCTCGACCCGATCGTTTCGACTGATTGACCACTGGTAAGCGCTGTTTGTTGTATGCACACTGTGACCAGGCCGAGTAGCAGTGCGCCCCAACACCAGGCAAGGCAACGACAGTCCAGTGCATCCCAACGCCTGGCCCATGCAGTTTTACTACTCAGTGCGTCCCAACGCCGGAAAGTATCAGTATCATACAGTTATAGGACCATTAGAGCATAATTGGACTGTGTAGGGCGGCGACCCAACCGAAAACAGTCCACACACACCGTGTTTCGGGAAATCTTGTTGTCGAAATCCGACGACCGGAATTTTATGGGATTAAAGGGCCTGTCAACTTAAGCTCATTAAGTGGAGCCCGAGTAACCTATGTACACAAATGATACGTCATTCTGCTCACAGTGACAACAGGAATTAAGCTGGATTTGGCAAAAAAGTGACAAAAATTGGACCTGGGATAGAAGAGAACAAGCTAAAGGGGATAATTAGGGACTCCGAATTAATTACGAGCTGAAGTTTAAATAATCGTCCAATAAATAATTTGGTTCAATAAATTATTTTTTAATATGATGACTCAATAGCCGATTCCTCAGATAGGATCGAAAATGAAAATGGGATTTTGTGTAAACTTAAGGATAGTAAGAATTTAGTATATTTAGATTGTAATAAAAATAGAAAAGATCAACATTTATTGCTTTTCCGACGCTTTTCGACAAACTTTAGTTATCAACAGGGCGAACTGTTTATTTGGATTATTGTTCAATAAATAATAAATTATTTGGTTGATCAGGTTCAAACAAGCAAAGTTGAACATTGAAGCAAACATTTCACGTACTGTACAATCCAATGTGCATGTCAAGGGTATAGAGAAAAAAGAAGTCCGGTTGTAAAGTCAGTACATGCATGTACATTATTGTAGTTGTAGTTGAGAGTGCTCCCACTTTCAACTGCACCCTCAGCAGGCCCGCACCACTGCTGTGTTGCAATTAATTAATTGAGTACATGTATTGAGATTACAGGTTTTTTAACATGCATCGATTCCAGTATTTTTAGTCAATTTGTTCGCTCTCACAACACTGTTTGCAAGCCAGCAGATGGTCCTGAATAACATGCAGATATCGAGCCCGTTCTATAAAGCCATCGAAAGATAAGATCGTTCTTAGCTCCTATCTCCGCAGTGTAAAAGTTTCGACGTACGATCGAACTTACGCTACGACAGCTTTATACTACGACCCCATCGTTTTTAGGCAATGCTCCAATTCACCCTAATATGCAGGAAATGTTCTGTGTTCAACAGAACAAAGTAAATTTGTAAACGACACCTGCAGATAGGGCGCGTGTAACACTGGATTTGAGTCTGCAATGTGTATTGGCCAACTTTAATTGGTATAGTGCGAAAGACAACTTTAATCTTAATGTTGTACCATTTTTTTATTAGAGGCAGGGGGTTGTGTGCACCCTGGCGCACTTTAAGCGACATAGGCACACAACCGGCGAGAGGCATTACTTCCCATTCCGCCGACTCCCCTGAGCAGGCATACAAGCGCGCGGATACGTACGCAGGCACACACTCACACAGGAGTGTACAGCGGCCCTAACTTTATATTATCATTAAGCATGTACACTTCACTGCACCTTGGGGGTTGGCTCTCAAGGCTGTTAATTGCACGAGCAGAGCCAAGCTAAGATTCCAATTCAGCCCCAAATTAATGTGACTGCACTTGGAATCGAGCCTGGGTCGCTGGCACACCAGAGCAACGTGCATGCGCTACCGCTGGGCTACGGCCCCCCTAATGTTGTACCATTTGCGGAAGGCTTTTCCCTATTGCTTTCAAGAGGTTAGAACATGATAGACCATAGAACGGCAAGACCAAGGACCACTAGAAGAAGAAGGACGGGACACTTTGTTTCTTGGGTCGCTGGCACACCAGAGCAGCTGCGCTACCGCTGGGCTATGGCCCCCTTACTATCTTATCTATCTATTTCATTGGAATCATTGTCATAGGGCCTAAGTTTTGGCAGTTGCTATTGTTACTATGACCATATAAATAGCAAAATGGTTATTTTTATAGTCAATACATAAAAAAACAAATATTATCTAAATTTAGCAAGTAACATGGAATGCAAATAATAATAAATGCTTTTGAATTTTAGAAGAATTATATAATAGGCCTATGCTTTTAATACTTTAATAAAGGCCCTTAATGGTAATTTAATTTTCTAATAGGCCTAGTTCTTGCCCTCAACATTAACTAAACTTACTCAATGTAATTGTTAACTATTAATGTACACAAAATTTCTTCCTATGACTATAAAAATAGCTATTGGCATTCTGCTTCTTACATATATAGACTACAGTCATTGACTATTAAGGCCATTCCATATAATTATGGTCGTAACATGACAGACTGTTTTACTTATAAAATGAAATCTAATAATAGAATATACTAAACCAATATTTTGAATGAAAGATTATTTTGTCAAGAATATATGTTCATAAAGTTTCATATAGATATCATCATTAGTATAGATGCTATTAAACCTTGAATAGCACTTATGGTCGTAACAACAAGATTTTTGACATTAAGAAACTAAAAGGTAAAAGTCTTATAACATTTTTCATTTTTCATATTTTGCAATATTTTTAAAAAAAAAACTAAGAACATCTTTAAAAATCATACTCTTTTATTAGAATATATAAACTCAAAAAGGCAACAAAGATACAAAATAAAAGGCAGCCTTATGGTTGTAACATTATGGTCATAACATATTTTTTCTGTCAATTCAGTAACTTTGAAGTACTAATATATTAAAAATATAATAGATTATATAGTTGCTAATGTTTTTATGGCAATGTCCTAGTTTCCTGCGTTAAATTATTTTGACCCAATTTTTGTCATTTTCAGCACAAATCATGGTAAGATGACCTTGAGCACTACAAATATCATACCTCCTGCTAATTTGCAGCCATCAACTGACCTCTGTGACCTTGAGATCAGTCACTGCAATCTGGTACTGTTGACAGTTGATGCTGAGTCGACTATGCATTGGCTGGCAACCTATCATCTAATAGCAAACTCATGGAACTGCAGCCATCGTCAGGAAGCTTTCTGTACTGGCTGACACATAACTACACCGTGTAATACTCCTTTTAAGACCTAAGACTCATTTTAAACTTTTAATAAACTTGCTTTTGTTTGTTCATTTTAAATTTTGGGTCAAAATAATTTAATGCGGGAAACTAGGACATTGCCGTTTTTATTTGATGATGCAAGTATTATAATTTTATATAGTTTGTTTTAACCTTTCAAAACTTTCTATTTGTTTTTAAAAGGTACATAAACTTATAATGATGTCTTTTGCTTAGAAAATGTCTATTTTTTACAAAAATAAATTAATGCCAATTGATAACTAACACACTACTAGGCCTAATCCAACATTTTAACATTTATTTATTCTTAGATTGTATAAATTATATACAAAAAAATTTGGTAAAAAAAATTGGCTGATAAGGCAATGACAAGCAAAAATATTGACTTTTTCTATTTTCCAAATATGTCCATCTTATATGGAATGGGCCATTAGACAATTGCATTGCAATTATACAGTAGTACATTTTCCAAATTTGGTAAACATTTTCCATGTTTTTTCCTGGTAGGCATTTTATGAGGACCATCTATGTTTATGTACCTGAATATTCTAGGACAAATTAAAAACGATCTGCATAAAACCAAAATATTAATAATATGATAGGTAGGGCCTAGTTAGTTTGATATCTTTTCTAAATATATATTAATCTTTTGACAGACTTTTTGAAATATACAAAACATAAATCTTAACAAAAGAACTAGAAGTTTTTTCAACTAGTTCAAAGAACTAGTTGAAGGATGAGATAACGAAAAATATCACAGGGCCGCCGCGCCGCCTGCCTGCCTGCCTGCCAATCGCATAGATCAACTTTCTTCGGCGACGCAATTCGAAAAGTTAAGTTAGACCGATTTAGGAAAATAAAAAGTAAAACAACTATCTATATTTAATTGTCATGTTTTTAGAGGATACCACGTTAGTATTTTTTCGAATTATTAAAACTGCTATCAGACTGCTATCATTATCAAATGCCTAGCTATTTTTCAATACATTTAACTAGAGACTGGCAATCAATAAAAACAAAGTTCCGGCACATTATATTGTAAAAAATTATGACTATGTTAAAATAATTCCAATACCTCATTGAATTAAATTTTCAAAATAATTTTCGATAATTTCAATTCAATTTTCACCAATTGTCAATACGTGCGCAAGATCTGCACGACACTTACAATCAATCCCTGCAATCATCACAATTTCAGTCGCTTGGGGCGTTATGCACTTGTTTTTTGTGCTTCTACCCATTGTCTGGGGCGGCCTCCCCGGTTGACCAGTTCTGGCTGGTTTGGGGTGGCATGCTCCGGCCCTTTGTTTGAACCTCGCCCTCCCCCCTGATCCCCCTCGCGGCCTGATTGGTCGTTCTTCGGCTGTGTTAGCTGCTGCGCTGGGCAGCTCCGATTGGCTGGGCGAGGCTTTCCTCTCTGTTACTACTCACCCCTTTTCAGCTCTGCCTCTAAGCCGGTTTTGTGGTACATGTAATGCGTCTCACTTTACATGTACCCTAGAGAAGGCTCATCTTTTTCCTTTCTGCGCGGTTGTATTCCAAACTAAATTTAGACGAAGCGCGGAGAAAGCTAGACAGAGATTAGAGAATATATTCAGATATAGACCTTGCAAAGCTAGAGATTAGAGATCCAGCAGCCAAATATAAAAGCATGCAAGCTCGACCCGATCGTTTCGACTGATTGACCACTGGTAAGCGCTGTTTGTTGTATGCACACTGTGACCAGGCCGAGTAGCAGTGCGCCCCAACACCAGGCAAGGCAACGACAGTCCAGTGCATCCCAACGCCTGGCCCATGCAGTTTTACTACTCAGTGCGTCCCAACGCCGGAAAGTATCAGTATCATACAGTTATAGGACCATTAGAGCATAATTGGACTGTGTAGGGCGGCGACCCAACCGAAAACAGTCCACACACACCGTGTTTCGGGAAATCTTGTTGTCGAAATCCGACGACCGGAATTTTATGGGATTAAAGGGCCTGTCAACTTAAGCTCATTAAGTGGAGCCCGAGTAACCTATGTACACAAATGATACGTCATTCTGCTCACAGTGACAACAGGAATTAAGCTGGATTTGGCAAAAAAGTGACAAAAATTGGACCTGGGATAGAAGAGAACAAGCTAAAGGGGATAATTAGGGACTCCGAATTAATTACGAGCTGAAGTTTAAATAATCGTCCAATAAATAATTTGGTTCAATAAATTATTTTTTAATATGATGACTCAATAGCCGATTCCTCAGATAGGATCGAAAATTAAAATGGGATTTTGTGTAAACTTAAGGATAGTAAGAATTTAGTATATTTAGATTGTAATAAAAATAGAAAAGATCAACATTTATTGCTTTTCCGACGCTTTTCGACAAACTTTAGTTATCAACAGGGCGAACTGTTTATTTGGATTATTGTTCAATAAATAATAAATTATTTGGTTGATCAGGTTCAAACAAGCAAAGTTGAACATTGAAGCAAACATTTCACGTACTGTACAATCCAATGTGCATGTCAAGGGTATAGAGAAAAAAGAAGTCCGGTTGTAAAGTCAGTACATGCATGTACATTATTGTAGTTGTAGTTGAGAGTGCTCCCACTTTCAACTGCACCCTCAGCAGGCCCGCACCACTGCTGTGTTGCAATTAATTAATTGAGTACATGTATTGAGATTACAGGTTTTTTAACATGCATCGATTCCAGTATTTTTAGTCAATTTGTTCGCTCTCACAACACTGTTTGCAAGCCAGCAGATGGTCCTGAATAACATGCAGATATCGAGCCCGTTCTATAAAGCCATCGAAAGATAAGATCGTTCTTAGCTCCTATCTCCGCAGTGTAAAAGTTTCGACGTACGATCGAACTTACGCTACGACAGCTTTATACTACGACCCCATCGTTTTTAGGCAATGCTCCAATTCACCCTAATATGCAGGAAATGTTCTGTGTTCAACAGAACAAAGTAAATTTGTAAACGACACCTGCAGATAGGGCGCGTGTAACACTGGATTTGAGTCTGCAATGTGTATTGGCCAACTTTAATTGGTATAGTGCGAAAGACAACTTTAATCTTAATGTTGTACCATTTTTTTATTAGAGGCAGGGGGTTGTGTGCACCCTGGCGCACTTTAAGCGACATAGGCACACAACCGGCGAGAGGCATTACTTCCCATTCCGCCGACTCCCCTGAGCAGGCATACAAGCGCGCGGATACGTATGCAGGCACACACTCACACATGGGGAGTGTACAGCGGCCCTAACTTTATATTATCGTTAGGCATGTACACTTCACTGCGCCTTGGGGGTTGGCTCTCAAGGCCGTTGATTGCACGAGCAGAGCCAAGCCGAGATTCCAATTCAGCCCCAAATTAATGTGACTGCACTTGGAATCGAGCCTGGGTCGCTGGCACACCAGAGCAGCGTGCATGCGCTACCGCTGGGCTACGGCCCCCCTAATGTTGTACCATTTGCGGAAGGCTTTTCCCTATTGCTTTCAAGAGGTTAGAACATGATAGACCATAGAACGGCAAGACCAAGGACCACTAGAAGAAGAAGGACGGGACACTTTGTTTCTTGGAAAATTTATTAAAGGCTGATTTTCACGGAAACTGCACTGGCGAGATAGGAAATTTTCACTTTTTTTCACTTTAAAATGGTGATAGCTTTTTATTGGAAGCAGATACAAAGCTCTTCCTTTGATATAACTTACAAAACATGTTGCTTCAACGGATTTTATAAAGATTTTTTCATGAATAATTGATCTTCATATTATTTTAGTTACTATAATCATGCAGCAATTATAGTCTAAAGCTAACTAGTGACTAACTTTAATTTTACAATATCTGTTTAATCGAATGCATATTTTAGCAGTATATCATAAAAAACAGTTGGCTATAATTATATGCCCAATTCACTGCTTATTCATTTTAGTTTTATACTTTTTATATAAAATAAGTAGCTATAGTAACTAAAATAATATGAAGATCAATTATTCATGAAAAAATCTTTATAAAATCCGTTGAAGCAACATGTTTTGTAAGTTATATCAAAGGAAGAGCTTTGTATCTGCTTCCAATAAAAAGCTATCACCATTTTAAAGTGAAAAAAAGTGAAAATTTCCTATCTCGCCAGTGCATTTTCCGTGAAAATCAGCCTTTAATAAATTTTCCAAGAAACGAAGTGTCCCGTCCTTCTTCTTCTAGTGGTCCTTGGGCAAGACCATAACGGGATCATTGGGATGATAGCCAATATTGACAACTTAGTTGGTGACAAAACTGTTCATTTCTTTGCTGATAATACTGATCCTCGGGAATTAATTCATCTGCAGGATTTTAGAGGGTCTCCACCTCCTTTATTGAAAATGCAATAATCCAAATATAAACAGCTTGCCCTGATATGATGACTAAAGTTAGTTGAAACGCGCGTCGGAAAATCAGCTCGTAAATGTTGATCATTGCTTCTATTTTTATAACTTCTTAAGAGTTCTCTTCCTCGGTATTAAGAGAGGCTCCTAAATGCTAGCGGTGGCCGATTGAGCTGGTGTCGGCCCGGATCCGGACGATCCCAAATTACTACTCGACCAACAATGAGAGAAGAACACAATCGAAAACCGCATGGCTCTGTATTAAATATTGTGATATGCATTTACGAGTACATATTTCAGTATATACTTTGTTAGTCAGTGTATGTGCAAGGACCACTGTATGTAACAGTTATTATACACTGTTTTATACAGTGGTCCTTGTGTACATGGTGTACATGTCCATCTAAAATGCACGTATACACGATTTACGTCTTGGAAAAGAATAATAAAAAAGGATCCTACAGCTAAAGTTGGTTTTGCTATAAATTTCGTATTTTTAATTACGGTGACGTCTCATAGTGTACTTTCGGTCTTAAGAATATATTAAAATATTAATTCCAAATTAATTCCTAACTATATTAAAATATATTAAATTAAGAATATATAACAATAATAAAATACTTTAAAATAAATCATAATTTAATCATAATTGTAGCTAAACTTGTAAATATAAACGTCAATTAATAAAACTAATGAAGTATCTGCCTAATAAAACATTAAGATGTACTTTGTAAGAATTTTTAAGCCAGTGCAGATTGCTACAGCTCGTACGTCATTTTCTCGGCTGGTCGCTGCCGAACACCTCGACTTCGCAAAGAGTCAGCGGCACCGCTTTGTGGCTGTCAATGTGAACAACTTGGCCGTATGCGTGGCACTCGAACGTTCGCGCGGAAAAGTAGCCGTCGGAACGATAAGAAGCGCATTCGTGGCCGCCAACGCTGATTGAGAAATCGTTGAGTCTGTCAGAGCAGCAATCCAGGCGGTTTTAGATTCGAACCTGCGTTACAAAGGCGGCTTGGCGCATTTGGCCCTGCCACCAGTTGTTGTGCGCACTCTCCGTGTGTGTGCACGAGCCAGCGTGGTAGTCCTGTTTCCGGATGCCATCAAATGCGCGTTTGCAGTCGCCACCAGAGTAGTTGAGCTCTGACTACAACTATTGAACCTGAGCTGCTCTGCAATTTTATTGAGTTAGGGTCCGTTGCCTTTGTTGACAACTGTGGGATAAGTCTTGAGATCAGAGAACCCCTTTGCGACAGTATTTCTTAATATATGCATATATTGTGAGCTGCGCCTCGCAATGCCTTGCCCGACCCTGCGCTCTCCGCCCCTCCTCTCCCTGCACGGGTTTATTCTGGTTTGCCCCCTCCGTCTAAAGCTGCCATTCATTTTATTTTCCTCATTTTCATTTGCCCACATTTTCATTGGCTGGCGTCTTTTAATCTCTCGCTCGCTTGGGCTAGTCCAATCAGGTCTCGCCGCGAGGCACCTGATTGGCTAGCGTTCCCCCTTCTTTCTCTCTCGCCCTTTAACTCTGTGAATTTTCCCCCACCCCCCAGCCGTGCGTGCTTAGCCCCACCCAGCCCCTGCCGCTCTCTCTACCACTTGTGCATGCTTGCGAAACTACAACATTGGTTGAGCAGAATAAAAATTAGAGACCACCCTGTATGAGCGCGACAAGTGACCCCCGCCCAGTAAGACAGACAGCTAGTGTTTGTTTTCATTCATTTGTCCTATCTTCATTTCAT
>NIVC01000119.1:0-90000 GCA_002269645.1 Macrostomum lignano
AATTCAATCGCTTAGGTTGGAACAACAGTTGGAATGTGAGGCGTTGCAAATTGCAAGAGTTGCGATTCGACCCTAGCCCGTTTGCATCTGCATCGACGGAACCACCGTGTCAGATCGGACTCTTGATTTCGTCAAGACGCGGTCGACGCAGTCAGTAGTGAGCCAGTTGATACTTTTTGAAAGACAAGTGGTCTGTAGCTAGCTGCATTTTACAAATGCTTATAAAATACAACCTGGAAAGTAAAAACTAACTTGGTGTTTATTTGTCTATCGTTAAAGTATAAACCGTAAAAGACAATATTAGGGTCTTTTAGAAGATTATTCTTTATCAAAGCGCCTTACCGAATCCGATTCTGGACAATTGGCCCGAAACGCCTCTATCATCTGAGACAGGCTTCTCTGCTCCGCGCGCTTGCCAGCCGCGGCTCCCAGGGTAGCAGGCGGACAAAGCATTTGTCAGCCAGGACCTCGCGAAGACCGCCGTCTCTAGGAGACCCCAATCGATTTGCAAATCACGATTAGCAGTATGCGAGGCAAACATAGCCGACAGGTGAGCTTGTCAGCTGACAGAGCTGGCAACCGATCCGGGCTGGAGAGGAGATCCGCAGTAGCGAGATGGCAGCAGGGTGTAGAGTCAAAGCTTTCACTTGCGGATAATAGAGGCTCCAATGCCTCACAAGTTTCGGTGAGGGCTAATCCGGCTGCCGCAATTAGAAATTCGTTTTGATCACACAACAAGGGCTTAGCCGTGTCAATCAGTGGTGACAGCTCTGTGAAAAGAGCCCTTCGCAAAGGACGCTTCAAGTGCAGCGGGTTATTTAAATTTAACATTAAGGCGTTAGGGTGCAGGCAGTTCCACGCGACTTGAGCATTGTCATGCATCGCCTTACAGTCAGGATACCTTTTCAGGAAATCCTCCACCCTCCAGGCCTCAAACTCTTCCATTGAAAGTTGACCATCGATTTGCTTCGCAACGGCCGCGTGCCAAATTGTCAGGCGTCGAAGGTGATCAGAATTGGAAAGCACAGACCTGTGGCGCAGCACAAACTCCAGAAAGCGTCCAAACTTATCATTAACTTCTCCATCGGCCGGATCATCAGGGTTGCCACGGACTTTTACTTGATGGCAGTTAAACAGATGGCATATTGCATTAAGGTCGCTCTTGCACTTCGGAAACAGCAGACAGTTGCGCGCTAAATGAAACTGCCGCGGTGTCGCGATTGCCTCGTCGATTTCATCGCAACTATCTGTGCTACCGCAAGAGTCGACATCCAGGCCGTCCACAATCCAAGCGTACGAAAATTCACTTTTAAGTTGGCGTTCGGTTAATCGATCGCGCTTAAACTTGATAATTGAGCTCTGTGGAGAAGCAAGGCAGCAAGCAAGTTGATATCGAGCAGTCTGCAAGCCTGCAGTGGCTGGCTGATGAAATAGGAACTCTGAAGAAGCACGCAAAGCTAAGTGAAGCACCCAAGTGCAGTCTTCTGTACTCAACTCGAGAAATTTAGCCAGTGATTCCAACTGGTCAAGAATAGCTGTTGGCTTTCTATTTGTCAGTTGAGAAGCAGTACGTTTAGCATGCAAGTCAACAGACACACAGCTATATATTGAAACGAGTAGCTGAAGCGCTTTGTCTAAACCACTTGAGACTGGCTTGTCGTCCAGCCACTCAGTAACGTCGGTTTTAGAAAGGCCTTTATCATCAGTTGACTCACAGAAAGCACAATGGTATAATAGAATCCCTCGCATCTCCTCGGCATTCGCCTTGTAGACTGTAACACTCATACAAGTGCAATGTCTCGCAAAGAGCTCTGCTTCAGAGGCTCTAGGCTTTATTTTCTCGCTGCTGCAAATGTCAAGTGCGTCCCTTTTGCTTAGCTCATCAACAACACTGCCTGGTTTTGGTGGCCAATGGATAAAAAAGCTAAGGAGCGTCCGATAATACAATGTGGCTAGACACACGTGTCCAGGACTGGATTGACTGGTCAGGTTAGCTTCATCGAGGCAGCTGTCCCTTTCACTGCAGGATATTAGCAAAAGTGGATGCAGCTTATGGTGTGAAACCGCTGTTAGTCTTTCTTTTATTTCTCGAGTCAATGCTTTTTCCGGAGACTGAAAGTTCGCGAAGCACTTTTTGAACATGACGCTTTCAATGTAGATAGAAAGCGTGTCACAATAGTATTGATTCTGATTTTCGTATTGTGATATACTTTTCCAAAAATTCTTAATTTTTAGATAATCCGGCCTTCCTGGGACTAAAACATTGGAGAAGGCAGCAACTGCTTCAACATATAAATTTGTGTCCGAGCAGTCTAGGAATGGATAGCGCAGACAGTAACTAGCCAGTTGAGAGGACTGACCGAAGCGAAGAAATTTGTCCCTATCAATGGTCGGCAAAAGCGACGCTGTGTGATCCAGTTTGAAGAGAGAGTGAAGCTCACCGAGTGTATATCGCTGCCGCAGACACCGTACGAATAGTAGCCAGAATGGGTGTAATTTTTGGGTGAGAATGCAGCGCTCGAGAAAGGCGAAAACGTCCGACTGATCATTACCAAAACAGAGAAACTTATTGTGCACGGCAGTTGCTTCCTTGACAGCATCGGAGAAAAAATTTATTGCATCAACCAAGTCGACCACCTCTGAAAAATTTATCTCAAAGCTTGACTTTAGTTTGGGTCTCAGGTCTTCCAGAGATTTTAAAAGTTCCGTAGCATCCAGCTGGCTTGGCTTAAGAGTAGTCGCTAGAATGGAAAATAAGCCGGACTTTACTGTTGCATCTCCTATCTCTTCAACCTTTTCAGCAAATTGACTGAACAGTGAGTTTTCTTCGTCATCAAATTCTGTGATGTGTGACAATAAAAAGCTGGCAAAGCCCATAGGTAGTCTTCCTCTAATAAGCAGCTCTAAAATGCTATTCAGCAAAGGTTCCGTTAGCCGACGTGTATGAAGCAAACTGTAGTAAAAGTTGGACTCAATTAGCATTAGTCTTGCTTCATCTGGTGCAGAAGAATCAGAAAAAAGCTTGGCCGACTCTTTCTTCCATTCAAGTAGGACGCTGTCAGCGTCATTCGATAGCAGCCCACGACTCTGCAAACTATTATATGTAGAGATCACTTCCTCTAATTTGATGCGCTTTCCGGCTGGTGCAAAAAATTTAAAAAATTTCAACAACGACTCGAGCTCAATTAGAAACCTGGGCCGTTCGTTCTTGTCGCGAACCAGCAGAAGTAAATTGGTGGCGATTCTTCTCCATTCGTCAAGATTTTTGATGCAGAGTTTTTCAAAGTTAGGACCACTTGGGACAAGCACTTTAAGCATGTTTTCAAAACGTTCATTTAGATCCTCAGTGTCTGAGCAAAGGACATCAACGTTTCTCTGTCGAAGGTATGCATGAACATTGAGAATTTGAGCTAATCGGAGGTTGCTGTCGTCAAAACAACCAAGAATAGTAATCACCGCGTCAGTGAGATCATCACAGTTCTTCAAACGATAACTAAGTATCTCCATCACACCATCACTCCTATCCTGCCCACAAAAATTAATTGTAGCCATTTGAGTAAAGTCCATTAACATGTCGTCCGAAACAGGAATACGGCGCTCTAGGCCAAGCTGGGTTAAAAACGTTTGCATTTCGTTCTTGCAGTTATCAGCTGCATGGCCTAATGCTTTAAATATTTTGCAGAAACCAGAATACACAAGTGGGCTGTATGGACAGCTAATCTGCGTAAATTTGATAGGACGATCTGATTCAAATGCCGATGACTGCTCTCGCAAAATGTACTCAAACATCTGTTGCATCAGAGAATCAGCTACCGACCCACACCATGAGCCTGCCTCAAAAAGTGAATAGTGACTCATAGCAATTAACAGCTTTGTAGTATTTTGCAATAACCGTTCTTCGATTGACGAGAGTACAAACTCGTGAAAGGAGGAATACATTGAGAGTCTTGTCGTCTCCACTGATAGGCGAACAAGCCAGTGCTCGGAATCAAAAGGCGGTTTTAGTTCCGCTTCATGCTTATCAAACAGAATAGATTCATTCAGAGTAAAGCGCCTGAAAGCGGCAGAGAATGGCGGGTTGTTTTTAAAAAAGATTAAGGCCCTCTGAATCTCCTCTTGCGATCGCAGGACATCCATGAGAGCCTGCGGTACAACTTTATCAAACAACTGGAATAAGTAAGATTCATTTTCTTCAATGAATCGGCGCTGATTATTAAAAACAAGGTCAGAAAGAGAAAACTGCACCTCTGGGCAGATGCATTCAACGAAGTCGACTTGCCAATCAAGTAGTGGATTCCATTTCCACGAGTTTATTGTAAACTTAAGATCCTCTCTTTGTAGTTGCACTAGCATAACGACGAATTTTTTGCTTTTACATTCCGTCTGGTATTTTTTACAAATGTCGTCCAGCAGACAACGGGCGTGTAGGACATAGTTTTCATCAATGGATGGCTTGACTCGAATAATCATTAGTCCGTTTTGTTGATCTTGTCTGAAAAAATCGGAAAATACGTCAATCATATCGCTTTCGCGTACAAAATCCATAAGTCGAATATCCCTGACAGTAAAATCCGAATCTGTCTCAAGGGATTCAATCTTAGTAAACAGAGAAGATTTCGTGTAAATATACAGCTTGCATATTTGACCTGGTTTGCAATTAGCAGCTCTGTCTTGAATAATATCCACAAAGCTCTTGTTCAGTGTTCGCGAACTCGTACTGAAATACTCGGTTTGGTAGTTTTTCCTTTCTTCGATTGGAAGGTTAGAGAAAGTACATCTTAATACGGAGTCGGGTAGCATATGCGCTCTCAGTCGCTTAAACGCTGCATCTACGAAAGCTGAATGAGGCTCTCGTCCAAGTTTAAGCCGCTGGCCATCAAGAGCCTCGTTAATTAAGTAACAAAATGCAAGATCATCATAAAAACCTAGAAACACTTCTGATGTTTTGAATTCAAGTTTGGACTCATTTTGAACAAGGTGGGTTAAAGTAATAACTTTCTTTTTTAGCAGTCCGCTGGATTCTTTTAATTCAAGAGCATCGACTGTATTCTTCAAAGAAAATGGTTGCTTCTCAAATCGGTTTAGAAACGGAGGATCCATGAGTCGCATATCTTGCACAACTGTTTTATTAACTAATACGATGCAACGAAAATTATTGTGCACAACACAGTTTTGATTGGCCTGAGTGCCCATCGCAATGCGACAGTACTTTTTGTTGGCGTATTCAGAGTAATTCTGATTCAGCATGTCATACAAGCTTCCGTAGAGAAGATCGAAATCCTTAAAAATCAGGATCAACCCTTCCTCCATACACATGATTACTTCGTTGAGCTTTCGATACGTGAATTCCTCGGAAAATTGGTCTTTATCATAGCCGGATCCGTGCATTACTCTAAACTTGCGTTTCTCTTTCGTAAGTTCGTTGCATAGCAAGTCTAGACAGGAGTCGCCATCGCATATAAGCATCAAGTGACGCGCCGATGGATCTTGTAGATTTTTAAAAATCATGGTTTCAGCGACTGATTTTTGTCGCGCTGTCTTCACACTTGCATCTAACAAATTTGGGAAGTGCTTTGTGAAAACACCCAGCGCCCTTTCGTGAGATAGCTTTAACCCGTTGAAGTTGCGCGCTAGTCCTTCTTTTAAAGCGAACACTTTTTCATCTTCACTATACATCTGGTCGCTTAAATACTTTAGAAGATAGTAAAAGTCGCGTAAGCCATGAAAGTTTTCAAAGGGCTGCTTTTTATTTAAATATTCATGGCAAGCTTTAGCAATCTTCCTCTGGTCAACATCCTCAACGGTAATAGACTTTTGGTCTGAAAGAATAGCTTTTCCAGTATCGTACAACTCTTCCTCTGTCATGTCAGGCCGGGAAATGTGAATAGCTCGATTCATCTTAGCCGGGTCCAAAGCCCAGTTTGAAATTCCAATAACAGCTACTTCGCAACGACAATCGAGAGCCGACTGCGGCTCCAGAAGACTATGCAGAACCTTGAGAGGATTGTGCCGCGACTTTTCAGCCAGTCCAATCTCGTCGATCAGAACTACAGGTGTCATGAATGCGTCTCCAGATTTTTTAAGCTTGTTACGTGCCGATTCAAAAACTTTTTTTACTCCTTTTGAAGTCGATGCTTCAGAGCCTTGGAAGCTGGAGAAGCTCAACGAAGGATACTGTTGAAAAAGGGGGTGCTCAGAATCCTTGCCACGAAAGTTGCTGCGTATGATGGAGACCGCTAGTGACTTGGAGCAGCCAGGTTTGCCAACAAGAAACACGGGGACTCTAGCATAGATGCAACAAAACAAAACAAATATATTCTCTCGAAGTGCTAAATTGACAGCTGTTTTAGGCGGACACTTCATAAAGCGAATAAAATTGGCCTGAACAATTTCTATCTCTTTACAAAGCTCATCTGCGTTAGTTTTAAAGTAGACAGAAATAGTTTCCAGATAGCGCTTTCGTATGGTACTTGTCGAGTTGCGAACGTAGTAGCATACATACAAAGCAAAAAGAGCGGCAATACTTTCTTTATTTCGCTTAAAACTCGGATTTTCAGAACCTGTTTCGTTCCATTTTTTAAAGAATTCAAAAAAGAAGTGAAAGAATTCACAAAATCGTCGAACGTCTCTCAGACTTGTAGCGTAGTCTGACTCTTCGTTAGAACGAACAAATTTTTGCGAAACTGTTATACACTTGACAACTTCTGCGAGCTGCAGTTCACTTTGGACATCGTCTAAGTTATCAGAGAGTGATGTTGTCAAAATTCTTCCAATGTATGCTTGCTCATCATGGTCAGTGAGACGACCAAAGTCCCAAACCAGCTCCACCATTGACTCGGGAAGAGGGTGCACTCGATAGACCAAGCTTTTCATCTCATCTTCTCGTAGTTCCTTTGTCTGAAAGCCAGCTGTGCTGCTGCTGCTCTTTGGGCGCAAAACGTAAGGATTACATGCCGCCATAAGTCTCAGGTTTGGAGGAAGACGCTCTCCAAGTAGCTTTTTGTGACATATTGCTTCTTTAAGGAGGCCGAGATGCTCACAAGTGTTAATTTCATCTAGAAACACCCATACAACGCCATCACACGCATTGCTGTAAACAAATTCTTTGTACTTCTCTTTTGCGATACCTGACGCAGACCGAATACGTTTTACAATTTCTTCCTGCTCAACACCTGCATGAAAATTCATCACTTCAAGATCAACACCTTGAACATTAGCTAGAAAGCGAATCAAGCTGGTTTTACCGCAGCCAGTCTCACCCATGATCAGCACAGGAACATCTGCATCTATGCGGAGTGAGATCAGAACCATTTTTAAAAAGTTATCTGCTGTTAGGCGGTAGTTCAACGTCTGGTCTGAACTAATTTGTGGAATGTCCCCTGGAGATCCTTTAGCCGCGATTCTCACAAGGCGATGAAGCAGTTGCTCCTCGGTTAGTTCAGAAAACTCTGTTAATCCTCTTGACGAACTTGCCTCGAACAAGCTTCTAAGCTCCTCAGGCACTTCATCGAGTTTTCTAAACACAAGCTCTACTGCCGAGATGTCTTGCTTTTGAAAAACCGGCATGACATGAGCAGAATTTTCCCAGTTCAGCATGGATTTAAAGCGGTTCGCAGTCCTTTCATACACATTAGTAAGAGTATCAACTTGCTGTTTTTGAACTGAGCCAAGTGATAAAACTGTCAGCTGCAGAGCTGAATCGATAATAAATGTCACCAAATCGCTACGGACATTGCTGTCCGTTTCAAAAACTCGTCGAAGGTTTTTTATTTTGAAGAACTCACTGCAGTAAAACTTTTTTAATTGGTTTGACATCAATTTTAAGCTATTTTCAATTAAAGAAAATGACAAATTAGCCCCTTCGTCTTGTTCTGAAAGGTAGCGTTTAAAAAGTCGCCGAAGTAAAATAACACATTCGCTCGATGGCAAAGGCGATCCAAAATCTACTTCTTTGGTGTCCAATGTTTCTTCGTAGAGATTTTGAAGATATTTGCATACAACTTGAGTGCAGCTGAGCGGCTCTTCTGAGACACAGAGAGTTTCTAACCCAATACTCCAGCTGAGCCGTTTTTCACCGATTTGAGACAAAATCGTGAAACTATCTTCCAGCTTGTTATTGATGCTGTTGGCAACTTCAATGTAGACAGCATCAGGGTTAAAAGGAACAGTGTGATTGCTGCTTACTAAGCTCTTACAGAAAATTGCTTCGAAAATGATCAACTCAAGAACATCGGGATTATCAAGCCAGCCAATGTCAAGATGAACGGCACACTTTTTTCCTATTTTCTTTGATAGTTTCTTAATGAAGGAATCTTTCTGACTGTGCCACTAATGTGCACATGTAATAAAGAGTCATGTCTGCACGCTTCTGAAAGTACTGTTTCAGTCTTTCCGATGCAAGGACGGTCCGAAGAATAGAAGTAAACGTGCTTAAAAGTACCTTTCACTACGGTTTTCAGTCGTTCAGATGAAATGGCCTTGACATTTACAATTTCATCGGAAAAAACGGTGAAAAGCGTGTGAGATCTGGCAGCCTTGCAAAACACGGCTACACGACCCAGCTTTTCTTTTTCTTTTTGTCGACCAATTTCAGCTATCAATTCACCCAAAACCTTCTGCTTCAAGTTCTGTGATTCAAGAAAGAAAAATGTCCTGTCAGACTGCTTGCTAGCCCTGCGCAAAGTAAGAATCACCTCTATTGAAGTAGTTTCTGGTGAGCAGAAAACGACTTCACTACTTAGCGGTAGCTCGCATTCCGAATTTGTCCAGACGTTTAGGAAAATTCCGATTACTTCCTTATCGTTAGGATTGATGGAAACCAAAAACAGCTTTCCTTTTTGAACATCTAGGGCGTTGTTTTTAGTAGTGACGCTTGCTTTTTCGCGCTGTAGCTCTGTAGAATGTTCTCTTAAAAAATAAAAAATATTTTCAACACTTTCTTCCATATCGTTTTTTAAAAATGGAGCTTTATCCATGTTGATTGTCTCGTTGGTAGGCAGCGAAATGTTTAAGAAATTTAATAAATGTTCGACATCCGACCAGGATGTATTTTGGTCATTCACAAAGAAGCGAACCAAAATCATCAAATTAGTGCCAAACAAGTAATTAGCGTGCAAATACTTCTTACGCATTTCTTTTAAAAATGTGTTCCACTTTTTTAAACATTCTTCAAGTTCACTTTGTAGTCGCAGAATATCAGCGAATTTTAGCGACTCGGAAATTCTGTAATAACTGGGATGGCCGGCTTCCCAAAGTTTATAAAACATCGTAAATACATTTTCTAGTAAGTCAACATCCGTAATAAATTCCTTCAACTTTTGATTGTCCTCCTGTGAGTCAGTAGAGTCAAAGTGTGTTGAACTCATTGTCATCAGAATACGGCTTCTGTGATCAATCATTTTTGCCAGGCTCAATCGGCGATTTCGAATTTGAACTGACATGTGAACAACTGACGCCTCATGCCTCTCTGAGGTAGTTGTACTGTCTATTTCGTCCTCTTTCTCGTCGCTCAATGCAGATGAATTCAAACTGTTAGTAGCTGTTTTATTTATCTTTATGGTGACAGTCACCTGGTCCGGCTTCAGGCTAACAAATTCGAGTGCAAATTTTTTTGAAGTCTCTCCATGCGACCCAACACTAGAGTGAAGTTCTCGAATCGTATTTAGGTTTTTTTCACATTCATTCAACCTTTCTAACAAATTTTTCGTAGCCGTATCCTCTGATGCGTCACGGGACTGAATATGACATCCAATAGAGCTGATTGAGCGATTGATACATTTAAATATCTCATGTATTAAAGGCTGCGAACTTGAGAAAAGTGGCTTCATTGCACGTTGTAGCAGAAACAATGAGTTGATAGTTGAAATGCTTACATCTTGACCAGCAATTTCACAGTCCATTAAGTGCTGGAAGTCAGAACCTGCCTGCTCCCGAATAAATTTTATAATTCCGTCTCTACAGTTGAAAACGCATTCAATAACGCACCAAGCGTTCTCAGTGACCGAGTTAAATTCATTGGACAAGTCATTGTGCAACTGCAAGAACGTTGACAATGTGATGTCGCTAGGCAGATTTAGGTACTCATGTAATAGTTCCAGCACACGTGAATCTTCACAGAAATTTTGACTTGAACTGTCTGAGCTGTCCGAGATGCTTCGCTTTTCTTTCTC
The DNA here is from genome assembly GCA_002269645.1 of Macrostomum lignano. Lineage (NCBI taxonomy): Eukaryota > Metazoa > Platyhelminthes > Macrostomidae > Macrostomum > Macrostomum lignano. The sequence continues at coordinate 10,170 of NIVC01000119.1, forward strand.
AGGACACACAGATAAAGTTTCATGAAGCCACAAAAGTGCACTAAGTCTACTTTTCCACTCATTCCGCGACAGCACTTTGCAAAAGTTTTCAATGCCTCGACTAGCAAACAAAATTTTCTCTAGCAGTTGAAGCTCATTCGAAAGGTTAAAATTTCCTTCCAAACTTTGTGAAATATCCTCAATATCCTTTAGGCTGACCTCTTCAGCCACAAGACTCTTTGATACAAATTTTGTGTATTGATCAAAAGCTACTGGAAAAACTTCGTGCCAAAATTGTGAGCAAGTTATACCAGAGCTGCTAAGAGAGCTTTGCTCTGTAGCGACTTTCCGAAAGAAATAATTGAAAACAGATGACTGAAGAGCAGTATTCGGGTCTAAATTGACGCCCAGCATATTTACGTCGATTCCGAATCTCTTAAAGACGGAAGTGTGAAGCATTTCACAGATTTTGATATTTTCGCTATGTCTCATAAATTCGGTAAAGGCCCTTTCGACCTCCTCCACGTCGGATAAATTGACGCTATATGACGTCTTGACTTCAGTAAAAAAAGCTATAATTTCTTTCATTGCCATCTGTTGATGCCGCCAAGTATCGATAGCAGACTTCCCTTCTTTGACAACTTCTTGGAAATTTACTCTTCCAATTTGACTATGCAGTAGCAAATTTGCAATAGAATCTATTGCCTCGCATGTTTGGCGCTCTTCATTTTCATCGCTCATATAGCCAGTGACGAACGCTTTGAATTCATTGGCTGTGAGATTGAAGCTGGTAAACTTTTGAAGGTAAGTGGACAAGCTATCAAGGCAATTTACTGCTTCGTTTACAAATTTCGTAGACAAGTCTTCATTCGCAGCTGATTCAACCCACTGCCAAATATGGCAATGGTGACGCAGGACCTGAATTTGTTGTTCGACTTCCGAGGCATTCTCTAAAGAAGCGCGCAATAATTCCACCATTATGCTCACAGTATCTCTAAAACAAAAACGAAAGGTTGTTTTTTAGCATTAAATATTTAAAATAGCTACATTTATTTTACTTTTTACTACTAACACGTGAATTTTTTAATTTCGCACGGCAGAGCTCAGTTGCTAAATGGATGGAATGTTTCAGCTAGTTTAAAAGACTAAAATTTAGTTATTCCAGGCCTAGGGCTTCAAGCTGGGTGTTACATTCAAAGACTACCTTAGAGACTCAAAGACTACTCAGAACTTACGAATTGTGTACTCGTAAATTTTTCAAAGGCTGACCCTCAAATTTTATCTTTTTCCAAAACGCAGCATGCAGACACCTAACTTTTCACCATTTGTTTAATACTTATTCTTTTTAAAGCTAAATTTATACAAAAGACGAAAGCATCACACCAATGTGCTAAAATGAGCCCCTGCAAAAATAGCTATAGTACAATACTACAATAAAGCAATTATACGAGTAAATAATTCGTCCTTGGTTATTTTTCGATAAGCTCTCGAACGAGCTGCATCCATTATGGAAATAAAAAATGAACGAGCTACCCCATGTGCGATTTTTTTTAAATTTTCAGCTGCATTAAAACTTACTACTTACCTATTTGGCTGATAATTCTTCGACTTAAGGACATCTTTTTGCAGAAAGTATTTTACGATATCGCTGCGTTCACTGCAGCTCTGCCGAAGACACTCGGCACATATGTTGAATGCGACATTCAAAAGCTCTTGATTGGATGTTGAAAAAGCTGATTCTAAAGCGTTTCCACATAACCGTTGGTCCCGAAGCACCTTTTCATACGCAACTAGACAGGCGTCTTTGAAATCTTTGTGTTCCGAATCCGAACAATCTAGTAACAGTTCTTCAGTAGCTTCTTGTGGCAATTTATCGCTTTCTTCTTTGCAAACAAGAAGGTATGTGGACAAAATTTCATGCGATTGGCCCTTCATTTGCCCCGAAGTCTCTTTTAAATGAGTATCGATGGGCAATGTGTTGAATTTTCTCACAAACGCAGACCGTAAGTGAGATTTTTTCTCAAGAATTTTCTTCACCAGCTGCCACGCAAAAGCGTCTTTTTGTTGAAGACAGGTAATGCTAAGAAGTTCAGCAAATGCTGGAGCACTGCAAATTTTATCCTCCGCAGGATAGTTCTCCAGAGACTTTAAGAAAGCGGCTCTAATTGTCTCAATTTTATCAGCATTAGCGTCTTCAGAATTATCGGCTGGTAATATTATTCTGGCTGATTTAAGAATTTCTGGCACAGTTAGTCCTTTATCGCATTTCAGGCTTTCGAGTGCGCCAGATATTGCCCGTTCTCTTAGAACTTTCTTGATGAACGACAACACACTAGGATCTAATCCTTGTGTGCTTTCGGCGCTGTTCAAAAACTCTTTTGCTTTTCGACTGCAGCTTTCTTTGTCGTTCGACGCAATATACAAAGCCAATGACGCTTCACAGTCGTTCAAATCGAAACCGTTTTTGTGAGCAATGTAGCAAAACTCAATCATCATTTCGTCATTAGCATGGTTCTTGCTTCTCATAAGACAGTCAGTAACCACTGGAATGAATCTTAAGTCTAATCTTTTTGGACACCTTAGCTTATCAAGAAGCGTAAGGAACGACGTGTTACATCTACCAGCACTAGATGAAGCCTTTCGATAAATTGCAAAAATCGTGTCAATGCAACCTGCATGGTCCAAGCACTTAAGGAAATCGTCGTCAAGTTCCGGAATTAGAGGATCATTAATGAAATTAAGAAACAAATCTGCCACTTTCGGTTCCAACGGTATAACAGCGCCAAGCTGCCGTATGATTGACATGATCCGGACAAATAAAATGCCAGCAAGTGCTCAGTGTTGGGCAAGTTACTCAAAAAAAGTAACTTGCGTTACTGTAACTTAAGTTACCACTTTTTAAAAAGTAACTTACGTTAGCCTAGTAACTTTGAACAAAAACCCGGTAACTTTTAAGTTACTTCCGTTACTTACTTCCGTTACCTATGTTATAAACAAAATTTTCTGCTTTTTTAACATTGCAAATGTGCTGGAACAGCACAAATGATCGCGAAAGCCAGAAGGAAAAATACAACAAAATTAATTTCAGTAACTGTATTAAATTTTAATCACTTTAGGCCCTTTCCGTAAAAAGAAGAGAAGCTGAAGGTCAGAAACGTTAAAGGCAAAACGCAATTTAATTTTTAATAACATTATAAGTTATAATACACAAGGACAACTTAACGTAACTTCAGTTGTCCTTGATAATACATCGCTCGTAATAAGTACCTGGCTTTACTCCACTCTACAGTCTGCTTTACTAGTCTTTTTATTTTCAATTATTTGAAATTTTTTTCAATTTTTTCAATTATTTTTCAATTCATTAATATTAAATTATTGTGCAGTGCAGTGCAGTGCCAGTGGACTTTAGTGGTGTAGCCAGGGAGGCCGCCTTAACAATCGTTGGGGCGGCAACTTCACCCCACCTGCAAGACACCCCACCAGGGGGGGGGTGGGGTTGGGCGTGGCGGGTGCATGAGGCATGGCCAGCCAGGCCAACCCCCCCCCCAATTAAAATTCCTGGCTACGTCGATCACTGAGTGGATTTGTGGAGACTACAGATGAATTTCTTTCTTTGGTTGTTTGTTTCTAAGAACTAAACAAAATATTTTTATTAACTTAAAAACGAAAAGCAAAAATATTTTACCGAAAATAACAAAGTAAAAACATGTTTCAAGTATTTCTTTATTAATTACAGCGTAATACTGTATGATATTATTCACTTAGTTTTGAATTTAAGAATGAAAAATGCTAAAAATGTGACAACTGGCGTAATAGCTAAGCATATCAGTTTTAAATTTAAATATTGCGATTGTTGCAAAGTAACTGTAACGGACTTCCGAAATTTGAGTAACTTACCGTTACTCCGTTACCAAAATAGGAAAGTAACTTGCGTAAGGAACGCTTTACGAAAAAGTAACTTGCGTTACCATTTACAAGTTACTCGGTAACGGAAGTGCCCAACACTGCAAGTGCTTTTCCTTCAGCAGAAAACGGATAAAATTGTGTTATTTGTGGGTTTAGAATGAAGAAAGTGACACCGGCGATAAACTCATTAGAAAATCGGTTTTGCGCTGAAAAATCGGCGTTTTTCAGCAATGGCCTCAAAAACCTGCTGATAAAATGAATATAAATCGATGGAATAGAATCGACGTTTTCAGTATTTTCAAAACACTCATAGCAGAAACTAAACATTAGAGTTGTTAAGGAACGGGAATCAGGTAGCTTTTTTAAGGTCTCATAGCGACCGAAGATGGCAAACTGAAGAAAGCAGTGCTCGTTAAGTTTGCGATAGCATTTTTCGCGGATTTTTCGCAATCGCCTTTCTGTGACTACATCATTTAGTTTTTCAGTTAAAAGGCCGTGAATGCTTATCTGCTTATATCTTTCAAGAAAGACAAACTTATTTGCCAATTGTCGATACTCTTCACAATCAAATAGATTGATCATCTCACCGCACTCACTAATATTAAATTGATATGAAATGTGCTCAGCAGCATCTGATCGAATATATACTTGCCATGCAGGCAAGCAGTAGTAGTTGGAGCCGTCTACTTTATTCGGGATTTCTTGGTACATTTCGAACTTCTTGTTTTTGAGCACCAGAGAAACAGTGAAACCATGCATTTTCCTTAACATATAACTCATTGCTACTTCTGCCAGTTCCTTACGAAGGCTGGGTTTTCCAACATTACAAAACTGATTATCTAAATAGCTGAATAGATCAGGCAGACAAAGCCGAAACTCGTATTGAACCTAAAAAGTTATGTGCAATGTGCATGGTGGTGTTATTTGATTTGAAAGTACAAGCCTAAACTGACAAGACTTGGCGTTGATACTTACGTATTTGTTTTGGCTTTCTTGTGTCAAGTTCTGATACTCAGATTTACTAGACAAGACTGCTGACAGTAACTGAAATGTTAAAATAGAATATAACTTTTAAGTATGTAATGCATATGTATGTAGCTATTTAATTTTTTGCACCTAGAGAAAATTGAGATATTATACAGGGTTTCTTTGCAAAGGTTCCAACTGTGAAATCAAACAAAGCTGTCAATATGCGCAGTTCTTTCACAGCTAAATGTTCTCATAACGGCTATTTCCTGCTAAAGTTAGCTGGCAATATGAGCTAACAACAAAATATGCTGCATGTACTTGTAAATGTGTAAGTGAAGTAAAGCTCTGAAAATGACACAATCTCAGTTATTGAAGGGACCATGCAGTTGCCTGCCCAGTAACCAGCAACATAATTAGATTATCTAAAAAGGCCAATGCTAATTAACCACTTCAATTACTCTTGAAGATTCCTGCCAGTCTAGAAAGTTAACTATGCCACTGCCACTGCTAGGACAAATCGTCCTTCACAAGAAGGGGGCAATGCAAACACAAGCTGATAATTTTTGGATAGAGAAGACTAAATTGATAATAACAACTAAATGCTATAATATACTCGTAATTATTGATGCCATTTAAAATTTGGAAGGCAATGCCCCTCTCTCCCGACTCCGCCACGCCTGGGCACTGGGATGCTGTTATCATAAAAGTATTAGAAATTATTTATGAATAAATACAACTCTGTTGAAATATACTTGCATATGGTCATTAAAATTGCCTTTTGTCATGCAAAATGTAATGCAATAATAAAAAGTAATGCAAAATGTTTTAACTATGCATTGTTTAGGCACCCTATACTAAATGCTCCGTTAAAGCTTGCAGCAGCTGGAGGTTCGAGATAGTCTGGCTATTTCTCTTGATTACAAATACAAGTGTTTTTTTTAAATTATCGGTCTTATTTTTAAAGTTTTCGAAGTTATAGCTAGTTGAGTCAGAGGTTATATTTAATTTGAGAGAAAGAGAGCAAAATAGAGAATAGGAGACTGTATTGGCTTTGAGCCAAGCTGAGTGTTTGAAGAGAGAGATCTACTGAATGCGCATGCTAGTGATCTATAAAATGAGGGCAATTTTGTTAGAGAAAAGTGAAAGGTAACAATCAGCCTTGCACGGTAACTTTAGCTGACTGCTGAATAGCCCCTGACCAGACTGGGTGAATGATCTACAGCATGTTGCAAGTTAAAGATAGAATATTTAGTATCTTACACTTGGGCACTAATATAGCTACCGGGACAACTAGCCGTGCAAGGAAATACAAAGGACTTTTAATATTTATAAAAATAATTTATAGAAAAGAAGGCAAACTTGTTTGCTCGTAACGTACATTAACTCACAGAAAGCAAAAGTCAAGGAAAGTTTAGGATTTAGAAATTTAAAGTTAAGTATAGGAATTAGATTTCAGCTTTAGATTGTCAAGCTTTACACTTAGGAAGAAATTTATGGAAGAGATTACAAAAAGGCTTAAAGCCAGCGTTAGAAGTAAAAAATAATGAATTCAAAGGGTACAAAAAATTTAGAAGTTAAAACTTGTTCTCTTAACTTCAACTCACGGCTGCGGCGCAGGGGAGGGGGGGGCCGTAGCCCCCGGGTGACCATCCGCGGGGGGGTGACCACCCCTTTAACAAAAAATTCTGTAAGTATGCACAAGGCCACGAGAAATTTTGCCAAATGCCAGGGGTTAGGGGGCCATAGTTCGGATTGTGCATTAGTGTACGCCTTGTTTCTGGTGTTGCGGCGCACCGAATGACCTTTTTTTGGTCCCTCGTTCTGTCTCCTAGGGGGCAGGGGGGTGACCACCCAACCACGCCCCCCCCCAACTGGAGGTGCTGCGCCGCCACGCCACTGTCAACTCACCTCCGATGATACTGATGCATCCACTTCAGTATTTCCACCGAAAGCAGTCTTTGCAGCAGTTGTATCGGCACAAGTGTCAGTAGCGTCTGACTTTGCTGCAGTTGTATCGCCACTAGTGTCAGTAGCGTCTGACTTTGCTGCAGTTGTATCGCCACTAGTGTCAGTAGCGTCTGACTTTGCTGCAGTTGTATCGGCACAAGTGTCAGTAGCGTCTGACTTTGCTGCAGTTGTATCGGCACAAGTGTCAGTAGCATCTGACTTTGCTGCAGTTGTATCGCCACTAGTGTCAGTAGCGTCTGACTTTGCTGCAGTTGTATCGCCACTAGTGTCAGTAGCGTCTGACTTTGCTGCAGTTGTATCGGCACAAGTGTCAGTAGCGTCTGACTTTGCTGCAGTTGTATCGCCACTAGTGTCAGTAGAGTCTGACTTTGCAGCAGTTGTATCGCCACTAGTGTCAGTAGCGTCTGACTTTGCTGCAGTTGTATCGCCACTAGTGTCAGTAGCGTCTGACTTTGCTGCAGTTGTATCGGCACAAGTGTCAGTAGAGTCTGACTTTGCTGCAGTTGTATCGCCACTAGTGTCAGTAGCGTCTGACTTTGCTGCAGTTGTATCGGCACAAGTGTCAGTAGCGTCTGACTTTGCTGCAGTTGTATCGGCGCAAGTGTCTGTAGAGTCTGACTTTGCAGCAGTTGTATCGCCACTAGTATCAGTAGCATCTGACTTTGCTGCAGTTGTATCGGCACAAGTGTCAGTAGAGTCTGTCTTTGCTGCAGTTGTATCGGCACAAGTGTCAGTAGCAGCTGAGCTTTTGGCATAATATTCAGTAGTGCCAGTAGGTGACTTTGTTGCCGTTTTGATAGTCCGTGCACTTGTTGAAGGCAAATGAAATTTTGAAAATGGTGAGTTATAACTGAAAACATAACTTTACAAGCCATACTCAAAAAGTTCAATTAGCGATAAAAAAAACTGAAAAAATGCAAAATAAATAATGGATAAGCAATTAGATAAAACACAACAAAAACACTTACTGCAGCTTCTTAGCATTCTTCAACAGGGACTTGAAATATTCTTCTTCAAACAAAACACAGAAGGCAATGTCATTTTGAACTTTAACACTTTTAGTTATCAATTCAATTAAACCAGTTTGTTGACAAACAAAATCCTTTAAATGTTGAAGCTGGCTAGGAGAGAAATCCACAATTGATATTTTTAATTCAATTTCAGGAAAGCCTTTGAGAAAATCTTCATCATCTGATGAGTCACTGTCAGTGTTGGAACTACCAGAAACTTGTTTTTTAGTCACTGTCACCAAGTTGAAGTTGCCATTGCTTTGCTTCTGAAGTAACAGCTGCAAATCATCTTTCTTGGCATCAATTTTTTGACACAATCTTGAAAACTCTTTATCATTTAGTTGATACTTGATTTCTTCCTTCAGCTTGTAGGGAACTGAAAAAATGTATTTGAAATATGATAGATAAATATTGATGTCTTTTTAAAAAGAAAGCATACTTGCTAAGCAACTTATTCAGTATACTGAATATTTTTGGATGTCTATAGATAATGCTGTAATTTTGTTTTTAAAATAGTCCTATTAACACCTTTTGTTGATTTATTGATTTAGTATTTATAATAAGTAAGCAAAATTAAATGTAATAAAGTGCTTAATTATGTAATATCTAGTTAAAAACTTTAACAATCTAGAAGCTTAAGACTAAGTACTTAAGCATATTTGTTCAGATAGCTTACATTTTTCGAAAATTTGCCTACTTTTGCAACACTACTCATTTATTTAAACAAATATTTAAAAGGCACAAATTTAATAAAAATTGTTACATAAACTTACCAATACTAACACAAGCTGTCAACCCACTCTCAGAAGCCATCGCTGAAAAAATGTCCTGGCCTTAGTGACACAAATGAATTGAAGTCATCAATCAATATTGTTTACATTCTGCAACTTTATTGCATGTTAAAACAGCAATTGACAATTTGCTATAGCAAAAAAAACAAAATAAGCCCAACTAACAAATTGTTAGGTCTAACCTAACAAATTGTTTGTGGGATGAGGCTGAGGTTGTAGTAGTTATTTAGTATTCAGCTAGACTTCGACTCAGACTCAGTAGGGTGCTAAGTTAACGTGAGCTTTTGTTGTGGCCTAGCTATAGGTATCTGAATATTTATGTATAAGTTGTTGCCACCATTACTGACAATTGTTTTTTCGTTATCGCAAAATAGTTCACAGTTTATTCGTATATCGTCTCCACACGGAAATTGATAAAAACAGTTTAATTAAAACAAGTTTGAACAAATTTTCAAGTCACTGACTAAAATTTATTGTTAAATATTAAGCACCAAAACGTTATCTTTTTTTTAACCTGAATTTTGTGTTTGAAGACTATACCGTACGAGTAGTAGCCTCTACCTTTCTCTTCTAACTCTGTATAGAAATTACCCACTGGGAAAGGGTACATCGAAACGACGTCGAAACGACATCAAGATATCGAAATCATGTCGTTTTTAAAAAAATGAAAATGGGATCGAAAAAACGATTAATTATTGCATAATTGTCCCTATTTTAGCTTTTTTTCGTATTTATTTGGCTTAAATTGGGTATTTTTTCCATGTCGTAAGTAAGTCGTTTTGTACGACATCGAAGTATTATGTCGTATCAATGTCGTAACGACATCATTTTTGCAATTGAACCCATATCCAAAGCATGACGTACTGACATTGTCGAAACGACATTGGTTACACACGGCATCACAGTTCTCCGTTCCAGTGACAGTTCAAAATGAAATTGCTATTTCACGTCATGCTTTAGTCAATAAACAATTCTTAGTGAGCAGGCTGAGGAGTTTTACATATTTAGATCTGTACTAATTGTATTAGTTGTGCAAATCCACACTGGCTAGGCCTAGCTACTGCTACTGCACACATTACAAGTTAATTCAGTTTACAGTAGATATGATCATGCTTCATGTACATGGTTCTATTAGTAATTTTTTTTCAAACATGTGCATGTTATCTAAAATCATTACACTGACTAGACTAGCTAGGCCTATAATCTAATTTCAAATCTTGATCATCAATCTTAATCAAAAATTTAAATGAATCTTTTTTATTTTTAATTTAAATTTTAATGATTGACCTTAGGCCTATCAGTTTTGTCCATGCTACAATATAAATATAACTAGGCCTAATAATACTTGTGCTAATGTTATTAAATTTAAATATCTAATTCTAATAGATTAGCAAATTTATTTGAAAGCTATATTCAATTGGTTTTAAGTGTACTATTGACCTTAGAATATGCTTGGTATATAATATCTAGCATACCACAATGATAGTATAGTGCTACTATGCCATGGTGAATTTGTGCACTATTGTGTTGGTATATAGTGTAGCTTTGTTTTTTGCATTTTTAAAATTTCAATAATATTAGACTATTTGATTATTTAGTTAAGAAAAAAATTAGAACAAGTTTCCTTATAAATTATTTTTAGGTCTATACCTTTTTAATTTTTCTTAACTTTTCAATTTAGACTAAGCCTAGCCCTAGAATTATCTGTCTATTAGCAAATAAATAGCTAGGCCTATTAGACAAATAGTCCAATACCTATGTGAATTATGTTAAATTGCCAGATATAATTAAAAAAGAATACTATTTTTGCTTATTTTTTTCATTTTAAAAAATTGAATTCGTAACAAGAATGAATAGCTTCATATAATTATAAAGTTCTTTTATAATATTAAACTTTTTTGCATGATTTCAGTTCAAAATTGACAACTATATTAACTTAATAATAGCTTTAAAAGAAAAAGATTTTAGCCTCTTAGATTCCTTTTTCAACAATTATTTTATTGTGATCTATTTATCAAGTTATTTATTAAGCTTATAAATAATTATTTTTATATGAAAATAAAATTAGATTATGAAAGTGAACTAGGACTCCAAATATAAACTTGATTCTAAGTTCCAGACTACCAGACCATGTGTAATAGAACTGGCCAGGACTACCAAGTGAAGGGCTGACCAATAGGAGGCACAAAGGTTAGCATTATTGAACCATTGATCATTGTCAAATAGTTCGCTTTTTCTAATCCCACTAATCTACTTTATGAGTGATAATTTTTCATGTATTACAATGTTGTTTTTGTAAAGCATACATTTTGACACAAATTTAAAAATAAGAGATTTGTTAAGAAAAATGTCATCTACAAACAGTCCTTTTACATATCACCCTTCTTTTCAGATGCGATACCAAGTACCCAAATGGCAGATGCAGCCATCGGGGCACGCATTGGTTGGTACCTGCGAGATGCGAATCAGCGACTGGGGAGGAGGAATGAAGTGCAACAGTGACAAAAAACAACCTGCGCACTGCTTATTTTCCCCTCATTGGAGGTGGTCCAAAATCCTTCATAGGCTCAGACCTACTTTACATGACAGCTGTCAGTGAACCTATCCAGCCTCTGTCCATTGCTTCTTAAAGCCGACATGCCCAGGTGCCACACTCCTCCAGGTCATCTTTGACCTTATCGTTCTCTTCGCACCCAGTACAGATGTTTGATCCTCTTCAACCGCGAATCCTCATGCTCCCTAAGTCCCAGCCATTGTAGTCGCCATGCCTTTTCAATGTGATCTTTCCCACTTTCAAGATCCACCTGTTACTCCTGTTCTCACTATTAAAATCCTGTCATCAACCGCAGCGTCCTTACCTGTCACTCACTGCCGATTCTCCTAATCTGTCGTGACGTCACTGCACCACCTTGGTTAATTACCAATTAGAAATATGGGCTAACCCTATTGTAAGATGTAACCATACAGAAGAACCCTACAGATTATAATACTAATTTAAGATTATTTAGATGCCAGCTCATTGAGCCATTTAATCAGTACTTCTTTTTCTCACATAGTTCTCGCTGTTTGCTGTTATCGAATTAGATTTTTCTTCTTTTTCGAAGAAGTTTTCCTCTTTATTTTGCAGTGCAATGTTTTCACAGTTCATCTATAATGCTCGCTATAGCTCATTGAGCCCTGTTATCTATGCTTCAATTTTTTATGCAGTTAGTTGACTGTTATCACTGTCACTGTTACCAAAAAGCTCGTAGTTTACAGAAAAATAATACAAATTATACTTTTTTGTAATTTATCTTCTGCTGTTACCTTGTGTGCCATTATATTAAAACACGATTATATCGTCCATATACTAAAAATGGTTTGTCTTACATACATCCCTTACTCATTTCAATATTTGTAACTTGCACAATAATTGAATTTACCGGTTTTTCTACAACTAGCTATAGCGTACTGGCACAAAATGGTATGTCTGTATGATCTGTGTGATTCATTCTGTGCGCTTGTCTATCATTTTATACCGGAGCTCGAGTGAAGTTGAACCAATAGTACATTTACCATCTAGCAAAGAATCATTTTAAGCTATTCTACTTGTATATGATAGTTTTTTATGGCTTAGAAATTTTTAGCAGGACATTATCGATCAGCAGCAGATAGATTAAATTGCATTTTACGACACGCGAGGGCCGCGAAAACTACATGAAATTGAATACGACATCAATACGACATTGCGACATACATACGATGTAAAAACGACGTACATACAATGTCGAAACGACATACATACGACGTCGAAACGATATAAACACGATGTCGAAACGACGTAGTAGGGCGGGGAAAAACCACGACATCGAAACGACATCGCAAAACGACGTCGTTTCGACATCGTTTTTCCCAGTGGGTAAGCTACATGTACAAGGTGTACTAAGTTACAGAACTGTTTTTTAGAATTTTCAAATTGATGGGTTCGGCCTTTTGAAGCCTGTAGCTTCGGGCCTCAGAACTCATGAGTTCTGCAGAAATGAATCACTTGGAATTCTGGCCTCACTCCTGTCAGATGGTCAGCCCCATGGTAGCTAGATTGTGGGCGAGCAGCAAGGTCCTACAGCTAAGAGAAGACAGCGAGAGACAAGCAGGGAGAATTTGAAAGGTAGAGATTAGCTAGTCCGCGGATGAGCTAACCCGCTGCCACCAGTCCGTGCGCCCCCGCGGCTCATCAAACCGGAGCTATCGAAATCGGACTTCCGACTAGAGGGGCACTGCACTTACATGTACAGCTGCCACTTACATGTACAGCTGCCATTCTAGTGTCTTTTAGCAGGGGGGCCGTAGCCCGGTGGTAGCGCAGCTGCTCTGGTGTGCCAGCGACCCAGGCTCGATTCCAAGTGCAGTCACATTAATTTGGGGCTGAATTGGAATCTCGGCTTGGCTCTGCTCGTGCAATTAACGGCCTTGAGAGCCAACCCCCCAAGGCGCAGTGAAGTGTACATGCCTAACGATAATATAAAGTTAGGGCCGCTGTACACTCCTGTGTGAATTTGTGCCTGCATACGTATCCGCGCGCTTGTGTGCCTGCTCAGGGGAGTTGGTGGAATGGGCAGTAATGCCTCTCGCCGGTTGTGTGCCTATGTCGCTTGTGCGCCAGGGTGCACACAACCCCCCTGCCTCTAATAAAAAAGTGTCTTTTAGCTGTCTAAATCTCGAAGTCATAGCCGACTAGAAGGGACGCTGTTGGGACTAAGATCGCATTGGCCATGCAGGGACAGAGAGGACTTTTGCAGGGGGTTCTTGCGCTGGCGAGCCTTCATACACTACTAATGGTATATTCTTCTGCAGTCGGGATGCATGATATCGGTATAACACGCGAGCGCCGGTAGGCGCGAGTCGTGTTATTCCAATATCATGCATCCCGACTGCAGAAAAGTGCATTGACTAGTGTTTCCAAATAGGCTAGTTGATTATGATCGAGAAAGACAATAACACAGTCTCAGTAGAATCTGTCTAGTTCAATTTTGTTATGTCATTTATCTCTCTCCCTCGCTGCCTTCTGATTGGCTCTCAGTTCTCGCCTCTTTCCTCAGTTGCGGACTCCACCCCACCCCCTGTCTTATCTTGCACCCCCCTCCAGTATATTTGAATAAATATACTCGTTTAGGCCCTGCGCTTCGCTATCGTTTTTTCCGAAGCCTCTTCAAGGACAACCTGGAAAACCGTACCGTTTCTCCGAGAAGACCGCTCGAGTATTTTTTATCCTTGATCGATTCCTTCAAGAATTTTTATGAAGAATCTGAGTGCGAGGGCCGGTCTAAGCAAGGTCTACACTAATCACTGTATTAGGTAAGTAAATTTCGTTTTCCGATATGGTATATAAATAAAACTAGTTCATATAAAATTACTTTCCTTTGATTGTCCCACAGAGTCACTAGAGTGTGCGATCTAGACACCGCTGGCCATTCGCTGCAAGACATAATGCTTATTACCGGCCAGAAATGTGAGAAGACGGTCAAAAGGTATTTAACCAGGCGCCGGGACCGCAGTCTGTTCAGGAGTTCCAAGGCAGTGAACTGTGCACTAAGCCGGCATATTCCAAGCACAAGCACAATGCCGTCCAATGAGGCGTCTTTCTCTGCTAATGCGAGCGGCTCTATCAGTTCTACTGTCTGCTCGCAAGTGATGACGATCACCACTTGCAATGCCACCCCACAATCAATTGACGAGCCGGTTCCTCGGCCAGTTCATATCGATGCCTGTCCGACCAAGAATATTCGTGTTAGCATTGACGGCAACAACAATTTGTTTAACATTGTGTTTGAGTAAGGCGTATCTATCAAAAAGACTAATTCTTCGAGAGAAACTATGGCTTTAGACATTTCCCCCTCATTTTCATGCTATAAGTAGTTGTTGTTTATAACTTATAATTATAAATTAAAAAATATTCATTTAATGATTAATATTTGGGTCATCTAATAAACTCGTTAAACTAATGTTTCTGTCTATATGGACAATAGCACGCATCCCGCGTGCGTGTTAATGGGTAGTGAAATGCTTGTCAATGCACAATCTCATTACCAAATTCCCAGAAGTACACGCAACTGCAGCACGCTTTTGGCACTGTGTTAACACGTCGACAGATAGCGATGATGTATGTGTATTGTTACTTTTGGAGATATTTAGACTAATATTTAACTCGTTTTAGCCGCTCAGCTGCCTGAGACCGCGCGAGAGCACCATGCAGTCTGGCACTTACTTTGCATGCTTATCATGATTTCCTAGGTTGACCGATTGACTGGGAACTGTGCCGTTTCCGGTCCACTGTGACCCCTGCCTCTAGATCTAGCCGCTGGCATTGCGAAAAAGAAAGAAAACGCTAAGTCTTTAACTTCCAGATTTAACTTTCTCACTTAATTCGCAATCCTAAACACCTAAGATTGAGTCAGAGCGAATGGCTACTTTTAGTATTATATGAAACTTCTGCCTCGAGTTTTGGCACACAAAAACAAGTAAGCAAAAGTGCAAATCCTATCAGATTACCTAGGAAGGGGTCAGACAAAGGGCGCACCCAGTTAAGTAGGTCAAGAAAGCCTCTCACCAAACCAAAAAGAGGACCTAGCTGCCTGTAGCCAAGGAATCCGCAGAGACCGAAGCGCTCAGATGGGATGCTGCTGCTGATCTCGACTGAGGAGTGCCGCCGTTGCTCTTCACTTGCCGGTGGTCGTTGCTGCTCTTGGTTCACGGCCGGGAAAGACTGGTGAAGCCTCTCTAGGGATCACTTAGCTTTAGCTGCTGAAGCCGAAACTGCCGGGGGAAGACGGACCAGATGCCAACGAGGCAGCCGGAACAAGACACAAGCAAGGAATTGGACCGGAGGCCGGAACCACCCGAAGGTTCTCGAGCGCGGGTCGAGTCGCCGCCTTTTATAGCTCTCACGCGGCCAATTTGTTATAACGCATGCCGAATTTTCTGATTGGCTGGGAGCTTTTCTTAAAATAGGCGCCGAATTTTCTGATTGGCTGAGCCGGGGGCAGGCAGGTCGACTCTGATTTGGTTGAGCTAAAGGCTCCGAAATCCACCCCACCAGGTGGCCTTCAGACCCCAGGGAAGCTGACAGGTGCGGTCATAAATCATGCGCAAAACATAATAAAAGTCACTTGTCCAGACATCCTGGCGCCAAAAGTGAGCAAAACGCCCATAAATCAAAGGAGAAAGTAACAGAGCCAGTGGGGAGAAAGCTGGAAAGACCTCCTTGACCCAGACAGGCTGGAGCCAAAACTGACAGCTAGACCGCCATAAATCACTGAAAACAGAAGAAACTAAAAGATGAGAGGATGGAGGGAAATTCCTAAGCTAGCCTACTGACAGTAGGGGAAAAGCGCATCGAAGCAAAATGCGCGGTTGTAAGATTGAAAAAAGATGCGTCCTCATCAAAATAATGCAACACGCGTGTACATATATGAATTTTAGCATCCTGGATGTACCACATGTTCTAATTTAAACACCAATCGTTTTCGATAATATTGGCATTATGGCGACACTTATGAACTGTGGAATAAGTTAATTTTAATTTCGTGAACTGAATTTAATCAAGGACTACTTGAATATACGTCATTTATACTTCAGTCGTCCTTGAATTTAATAAGCTGTGGTACGTATAATTATCGTTAACTAGCCTGTGTCGTGTCTGATTTGATATTTGTTATCAAATATCAAGCGCGGAAGAGGCGCACATTCAGGCCGTCCTTGACTTAAAGACGTTTCTGAGCAGATGCGTCGCGCGCCAGTTCTGATTCCTCCTGTCGGAGACGATGGATCAATCCGGACTCGTTGCTGGCGATCCGATCGTAGTGCCTCTCAAACACCTGCTCACCAAGGGAGCGAGCATGGAAGTGGGTGATCCCACGAGGACCACTTAGCCTGATCCGTGCTTTTAAGTCAGCTGCTGCTGGATTCCGGCGCCCGATGCACTTAAACCCGGACGTGCCTCTTCGAACGGAGCACAACGCGTCAGCATACACCACCTGATCGTGATAGGGCAGGACCATGCGATTGAAGTCGCTGACCTCGGCCCAGCACAATTACTCCCAGCTGGACAAGGAGGCGCTGCATAGCAATTATCTCTACGGCATTCGGCGGTTTCATTATTCCTATACGGTCGCTATTTCACCATCGTGTGAGGACGGATTGTTCGCCGCTCATCGGACTGCTGGGCCCGGACAAGGAAATGCCGACGCGCGCTGCTGCCAGGATGCAGAGGTGGGCCATCCAATCAGGCTACCAGTAATCTATTATGAATTTCAGGCTGACCGAGAAGGATAATGGAAACTGCGATCCTCTCTAACCGTCTGCCTTTCAAGGGCAACTTTGTCGAGAAGCTGCGGTGCACTCGCTCACTCTGGAGGACGATTCGATCAACGTCTCAGTGACTGCTGCTGCCATTGCCAATGCAACTCAAGCTGACACGACACTGTTGAAGCTGTTGTGGGGCTTGCAGTTGGGACAGGAGCTGCCATGCAGCTAACGAATTCCCGGACTTCGCCCAACGTCAGAGCTTTCAGTCGAAAGTGGTTGTGTGCTGAGGAAAACTCAGGGAGTCTCGGTGCGAGCCGAATGAAGATCCTTGAGCGGAGCTTCGTCTGGTGGCCCAGACTCGACAAGCAACTGGACAGCGACACCGTTGGCACCTGGCCCGCGCTCAGGCCGGAGGTGGGCAACCAATTATTTCCACGGAATCCACGCTACCTCGGGCGTGAAAATTAATAACCAAACTGGAAATTATAGCCAATGCAACAGCTCACAATCTTCGCGGTCCGATCAACAGTAGGCAGCAACGCCGGGCGGCCGTCAGTTATGCTGCTCATGAAGTTCTGGGAATGCCATTTCGTCGACAATGGCGTACGCTGGTGCCGCAACAACTGCAGCAAAAGTTCCTCACTCGGCTACAACTGGCTCCATCGGCTGCAGTTTTATGGACCTTCACCAACGAATGCTTTCATTCGCGAGTCGAACCCAGAGTCCAGCAAGACGCCCAGCAGCTACAGCTAAATGTACCGCTGCTTATAGTCGACAAAGAACTAAGACATGGCCTTTGGCTGGACTCGCCGACTAGCTATATTATGTCCCCGGTGCACGCAGTGTCTCACCTGCAGCGACCTAATATGAGAGCTTCACGACGGTTTGAGGACCAACTTGGCGAATATCGACACAGCAAAAGTGCAGCTTAACAGCGTCGACGGTGCACAAAATTTTTCGATGGTGACTGCATATCAAATATTTTTTTCTTGTCATTTTCATTTTTATATGCATGCATGGGTACATCTAATGAGCTATTTTTAAGGTATATGCCATGTCGCTCTGACCCCTAAATCTCTGTTAATGATTTACCAAGCATTGACGAAGTTTTTGCAGTTATCAGCCATGGCTATCATGCTGATGTACACGTTCTGTCGAGTCCAGGTCGGCTGCTTGTTGACCAGGTCGATGTACTCGTACACGATAAGAACGTGGCACACGAGCCCACTGACAAAATGGCAGCACCAAACCCGAATTATTTGCTCCAAGTACTTTGTTGACAATTAATTTTGCAACTTGTAGTTTTGTTCGGGTCGCCGCTTTTACAACCCAGCCCGATATAATCAACCGAGTGGATAAACACAAGGCCAGCGGCGGTCAGTGTTGTGTTACTAATGACTTGCCGGCCGAGGAGACTCAAAGAGCCGATCTAGAAGAGTTGCTCCCCAACAAACACAACATGACAAGTACTGGAGCGGGGCTCACGGCCTATCAAGCCCCAGCCAGAACCTGACTGCCTCGCAAGCCTTATTTGAAGTTTTTAAATATCTTTTAAAGGAAATTTTCTCAGCACCACTAATGTTGCGTGTCTGTTTCTGCAAAATAATCCGAAAGGGCTGCTTTGAATCTATTAGATGGTCTAGAATTATTATAGGTTGGAAGTCTCGCCCAAGAGAAGATAATTTATTGACCTGGAAATCAAGTCGAAGGCTTAATTAACCAACCCAGAATTTTATGGAATATAGCTTAATATTTGACTTTTGAATTACCAACTCGGAAATGAATCAGTATAGACAATATTCTTTTAGGAGCGTTTGAAACAGTACATGCAATTGATATATAAATGTGTATTTTTAATTAAATTGGTAATTTATTAACAGCTCAACAACCGACGAATAACTGCACACACAAAAAACACTCGCGCATTCAATCTGCATCGAGATGCCCCAGCTAGTTCAAACAGGAAACAAAAGCTATATAAATCCTAGGTATATATCAGAAATTAGTTCTGTAAAATTTCAGCGTTAAGTACATGTACATGCCTCGCCTGGACTGGCAAAGCTACGCAAAAATGGATACAGCGCGCCGCATGAGACAATAGATGCTCTCTTTTTTAATAATACACGCCGTACTGCATTTGCATATATAGCTGGATAAATTTAGAAATAGATTTACTACTGCAAGTAACACGGTCAAAGTTATCAAATGGTCAAATAAGGTCGTGCGAAATCTACAAACAGAGTGACAAACGGTCATAACAATGCAAACACTTCGACAGTTAAGTGGAGCCGAAAAAATAAGGGAACCTCTCCATTGCGTTTAATGTTTCCTTAACAGAATATACTCAAGCAATTAAATAGGTTCCATAAATTTGTTGAAAGCTTCAAGTCAAGTCAAGAAACAGAACCTTCCCAATGTATACAACTTCTAAGCATTAAAGACTATTGAAGATCATCTGCTTGCGTTGGAATAAAAAACAGAATCGAAGCATCGAAGCAGTTTAAATTATTTTTAGTTGAAACTGCACTAGAAATAAAAAAGTACATGATTTATTAATTGTTAATGACTAAAAAAATTGGCCTTCTGAAAATATATTTTGTGCGATCAGTATTTCCTGTATTAGATTAATTATATTTAACCTGGAAATAATTACTGTTAGAATCAATAAAAAAATATTTTGGCATGAGAAGCACGCTTAGTTAGGCATTTTTATTCAACCCTTCACTATTGCGAGCGCGCATGAATGTATTGAGAATTGTAAGCTAATGTATTGAAATTAAAATAGGACAAGCTATTTATATCAATTTTAGTAAACATGTAGCAATTTAAATATTTGATTTGTTTGCTTTGGACATGCTAGCTGAATATTTGGTTTGATTTTTTACTAAACTGTACTACTATTTAGATTAGTAGTATATTTAAATTTAATATGACTACAGAATGGCAAAATCCTCTCAGGTAAATTAATAACACCGACATGGACTCGACAATAATAATCTCCCAGAATACGAGGAATTTGAATAGATTTAATTTGCTGTTACGGCACTTACTACTTATTGGCATTGTCTCTACTGTTGACAGACAATAAGGAAAACTGTCACCAAAATTTTGTCTATGGCTATAACTAGCCCATACTTAATCTTCACTTGAGCGCGGCCAAAGACTACAGAAACAGGATTATTAGCTGAAGACTTGTTTATACAAGTATACATTTTTACGTTCTATTTGATAAAACCGCAACCAATTTGGCCACGGCTCAGCCTGACCATAGACATAGAATTTTCCATAGACAGCCACCGCCAGCGGCAACCAATCTGGCAAAAACTGCGAGCCATTTTGCCAGCTTGAAGATAGCAGCTGCTCTGATGGCGAATCGTGGGCCGTACCAAAAGATAAGTCAGCTGGATCGAGAGCGAATCGTGAGAGCGTACAGGAGTGGCGACGACTGGGGAGAGCTTGGCAGCTTGGCATCACGCCTCTCAAGTGCCTGCGCTGGATCAACCATTCCCAGACGTACTTCAATCGGTGCTTGAATGCTGAGGACATAATGTTCTGACTTCGTGCATGTATTGTTAACATTCTTTATCGTTATTGTTATGCTATTGAGCTGCTATCTTCAAGCCGGCAAAATAGCTCGCAGTTTCCACCAAATTGGTTGCCGCCAGCGGTGGCTGTCTATGGAAAATTGCTGCGGCTGCGTCAGGCTGAGCCGTGGCCAAATTGGTTGCAGTTTTTATCAAATAGAACGTAAAAAGGAATAGTAGGCCTCATCATTTTACGTACGCATGCGGGGGTTGGTCAACTTTCTTTTTACCTAAACGGTCAGAGAGAGTCCAGCTCATGGCTGCGGGCCAGATGAGTGTGGAAAGAGAGGGAATAGAAGACCAGAGATGAGAGAAAAGGGGAGATAAAAGAGGGGAGAGGAGATTGATAGATTGAATTCCCTGTGATTGGAGGGGGCGGGTACATTTTAAAAACAAGCGTCGTGTCAGATTTTTTGTTTTACTGGCCCTGTTTGATGTTAGGACTTAATCAAATCCAACAATTATAACAACAAGTGTCTGACACAATGCATTATATATATAGTTATTTGAAAATGAAGCATAACGCTCATTATTACAATGGAAAGCAAACAAAGAACAGCTAATAACGAAACTGACTCATAATCAGCTGTCACTATCAAATCAGCATCCACCAATATTTTAATGATGGAAAATGGAAATGAAGAAGCTTGAGCTTGGCTTAAACCTTAAGGATAAATAAATAAATAGATAGAACGAACAAGACTCGGTTAACAGCACCTGCCAGCCCGATGGCCACCGCCGCCCTCGTGCGGCCTGACGGTGCCGCCACCGGCGCCGCCACCGTCGCCAGCCATGGCGGCGGGCGTCTTGCGCAGGATTAGCTCCGTCTGGGCGCGGAAAGCCGCCTCAACGCCGTCGCCGGTTTTAGCCGACGTCTCGAAGAACGGGATGCCCATCTCGCGGGCCAGACGGTCGCCCTCCTCTTGGCTGACCTGAAGGCGGGGTCGAGTTTAGCCTAGTTAGGCTTGTCGCTTCATTAATACATTTCTACCCGACAAGTGACAAGTTGACAGTGCAATCTCTCTCTCTCTCTCTCTCTCTCTCTCTCTCTCTCTCTCTCTCTCTCTCTCTCTCTCTCTCTCTCTCTCTCTCTGGGTCTGCTTCCCAAAGGGTTCCATCCCTGTGGGTCATCCCGCTGCAAATGCTGCACCCACTCACCGCCTGCTCTCTCCGCCCAGGGGCTGAAACCGGCTTCCGGTTTTTTAATCTCTCAGAGCCTGTCCTGTGGCTCCAAGAGCATCATCTATGGCATCTCCTGTAACCAGTGCCACCCGGGGAAAATCCTCTATGTAGGTATGACTAGAAGAACAATGAGAGATAGAATGAACCAGCACAGGTCAAATATTAACAGGAGAGTCGTTACTTCGGGATCTGAGCACTTTCTCACCCCAATCACTCGATTGCAAACTTTGTCTCCATTGCTATCGAACAAGTTCTTAATAACAACAAAATCGAACTAAGGGAAGAAATCTGGATTAAAAAACTGGGGACTGACAAACCGCCAGGTACGAACATCAGGGTCGACAATCATCTTCTCCGACCCATTCCACTGGTCCTTCCTTTTCACCCATCTACGGTCTGGCTTGCCAACGAGATTGCTAAAAACTTTGAGAAGCTACAAAATAAACCAGGCTCCCGCATACTGCCCGCATTTACACGGCAACGACATTTACAAAGCCTCCTGGCTTCCAATAAGTTTAAGTCTCAGCCAGGAAACCACTGAATCATTTTAACCAATGCGCTCACTTTACCTATAGAACTACAATTTATTTACATTGTCGTTTATTTTATTCAAACTTCTTGATTGTACGCAAAAATATCGATTTTTAGACTCCCGCCTTCAATACCTGCATTTAATATAATCGTATTTCGAAAAAAAATTTTTAATGCACTAAATATACTGTCGCCCAAACTGACTGGTTGAAATGCCTCTGGAACAAGTTAGAGTTAGACTGAAAAGGGTTTAAAATGTACATCTACTCATCAATTCTATCAGACAGAGCATAGAGGCTTGAAAACGGTAGTCTAATATTAAAAAAAATTAACACGCCGTGACCTCTCTTCTCTCTCTTTATTTTTGGCCTGACGAAGAGCCCAGAGGCTCAAAACCGGAAGCCCATATTCAATTTTTTTACACACCGTGACCTCTCTTCTCTCTCTCTCTCTCTTGCCCTGACGAAGAAATATAATAATTTCGAAATATCGGCAATTCAACTTAACTGACTTTTTTCAGTCCTTTCTACCGTGTCAGGGCCTGAGATTGGAGTTGCCCTCCTCTCTCTCTAGCACCGGTCCATTGAGGCGTGAAGTATTTCCATGCTGCTCATGGTCTCCCCAAAGACTACTCAAAGCCCGTTGAACTTTTCACCCGGAATGTTTTCCGGAATTTCGTGATCCGGGCCCGATTTTTAATTGATTTCCGGGACAAGGCCCAGATCAGCTTTTTTGGCCCAGAACAGCCCCTTTTTCCGGAAAAAGATCCGGAAATAAGATCCGGTATATGATCCGGTAAAGATCCGGAAATTTCGGGAAAAGGAAAGCTGTTCCGGTTGGATTTTCCGGAATTTTTCACCCGGAACACTACGGAATTCTGGGTGTAGACCCGAATTTCAGTAGTGTTCCGGGTGAGATTTCGGGATTTGAGTCGGAATTCCCTAGTGATCCGGACCAAATGATCCGGAAAATTCACCTGGATCAGCTCCCTTGACCCGAATTTCAGCCGAGTTCCGAGCGAAGCTGAATCGGGAGAATTTCGAGACTTCAGTCGGAATTAATCAGGCATCCATTACAAGTACCATGGGGATTTTAGAGGAAGCCTCTGATGGAAAACCGCTGAATACAGACCCCAGCAAATGGTTATCCCATCAGGCAATCCCTGGCATCCGTTTGGTCAGCGGCGCTAATTCCTCTTGGAAAGCGAGGGGTAATCAAGCCTCGCTTTGATGAGACAACTTATCTGCTATACGGCGGCACTGTAGCGTCCGTAATGTGAGGCTGAGCCCATCCTCCGTACAGGTGACAATTGAAAAATTGTTGCGCCCTGTTTGTGTGCGAGAGGTTTGACTTCCACTGGCATGTAGTCTATCACAGCTGCTTAGTGTGTCAACGGGCTGAATGATTCTATCGTCATATTTGACGCTTAGAAGCATGAGTCAGCCAACCGTATGGTTTGGCACAGCTGGGTGTCTAGACGGAGACTGTGGCATAGTTCCAAATAGCTCTAACTGGCCCAGTATGCAAAGCAGCTTCACTATTAAGATAGACGCTAATCCGATTTATTTCGGTACATGCTCCAGTGGTTTGTCTTAGGCGTTTGCAGTTGCACCAGTCGTGAGCAGATCAAGTCTAGCGTAGTCTATACGGCCTACTAGGGTCGGTAACCATATCGTATGGCTCAAGACAGCTGCTAAGCTGACATTCGATGGATAATCAATCCTCGCTTCTGTTGTGGCTCAAGGCAGCTGCTAAGCTGACCTGCGATGGATAATCAATCCTCGCTTCTGTTGTGGCTCAAGGCAGCTGCTAAGCTGACCTGCGATGGATAATCAATCCTCGCTTCTGTTGTGGCTCAAGGCAGCTGCTAAGCTGACCTGCGATGGATAATCAATCCTCGCTTCTGTTGTGGCTCAAGGCAGCTGCTAAGCTGACCTGCGATGGATAATCAATCCTCGCTTCTGTTGTGGCTCAAGGCAGCTGCTAAGCTGACCTGCGATGGATGATCAATCCTCGCTTCTGTTGTGGCTCAAGGCAGCTGCTAAGCTGACCTGCGATGGATAATCAATCCTCGCTTCTGTTGTGGCTCAAGGCAGCTGCTAAGCTGACATGCGATGGATAATCAATCCTCGCTTCTGTTGTGGCTCAAGGCAGCTGCTAAGCTGATATGCGATTTGAAAATACAAATGAATTATGCGCTTCAGTATTGGCGCACTGACTTCTGTCTTTCTTATTTCCGTTTTCGAAATTATTGGGTAGTATGTGTGATCATTGTTATGTATTGAAGGTAACCTCGTAAACTGTTGAGTATTAGGTGCAGCAGAAATTTTAAAACTATTCACTTAAAGTGCAGCTAGAACCCGAAGTTGATTGAATGATATATTTTCCGCATCAGTATGTACATATGTGCAGTAAGGAAGTGATACCTCAATAGCATCGAAGTAGCCATTAATACCCTGGTTACGTCCCATACAGTTCAAACTGACTGCTATTTACAGAAGTGAATATCACACCCCTTTCAGCACAATGGATCGCAACGAATTCTCTGTGCTGTTCAATGAAAAGAAACCGAAAATAGCCGACGTGCTAGCTAGTCTCCGGGCCATCCTGCTGTACCCCGCACATCGGGGCCGTCCAGCACCTCGGGTGCGCATCAAGTCTGTATTGACGTCGTACCGACGGCTATTAGGCGCTGAAATTCCTCTCGCCGACCTCGGATGTAACAGCATTGGCGAACTTGTAGATCGGTATAGCCAGAGAATCGCCACAGACGGCGTGTGGCTTTGGCTCACGGATCCTGTGCCCGGATTCGGCGTAAATAGACAACCCAATTTTCCAGGCAAGGCCAATCCCGGTGCCGCGGCACATTTGATGGTTGCTTTTGTAAGTAGTATAGTATAGCAGGATGGCGTCAAAACAGTATCTAATTAAGGACTGAGTGACATAGTCTGCACATTTATGTTTTTTTTCTAACGCTTACCTAACAGGACGCATGCTACTAGGTTATTTACTTAAGTGATCCCGCAGATCTGGGCAGCTGTATGGGAATTTAACAAGCACATGTCTTTAACACAATGTGTCCTTCACTGAAACCATTTCAGCCATAGGCTGTCCGTCTGACAATATGACATCAAAAAGCAAGACTTCCAAGACTTCCAAGAAACAGCAGGAACTCCCTGCTGAGTTTAAAGCGTACTCCGGTGCTATCAATCGCTATTGGAGCGTACAATACGCCCCTGATTCTCAGGGCACTGTACAGTACGGCGTTGTGCAGGACGCCTCTATTGTAGCGATTCCGCATGCGGATGAGGAGCCTACCTGCAAGTGCCGTGTCCTGGTTGTCACGGCTGCTAACAAGAGTACCGGATCCCGGTATTCCGCCACTCTCTGGAAGGGGCCTTTCGAAAGAAAGTCCCAAGCGATTGAAGCGACTGCTTTGGCGCGTGTGCCGTCGCAACAACCGCAGCCGTCACGATGTCCGTCATGCACAACAATGATGGAACAGATTCGGGCCCAAGGCGAAGCGGAGGACGAACTGCATAAGTTCTTTGTGCATATACTAGAATACCTTATTAGCAGTCTCGTATATGTATAAGTGTTGTCGATTCTCTATTTAGCAGCTGCCTCGCCACTCTCCTCATTTTTATGCACTTAATAGGCCATCAATTGAGCGGAGTTCGCGAAAAGCTGTCTGAGGCTCAAGCCGAAAATCGTCAGCTGAAAGCTGAAGTTCTTCGGTTGGAAGCGATCTCTGCTACGAACTCGTCGGAATCCGACACGACCGTGGCGAGAAGCCAGGCAGTGCATGTATTAGGTCGCGTCGCAAAGCGACAGGAGCAGTCGCTTGCACTAATTAATGAAGTGTGCAATATGCTGGGCGGCTCCGATATGCACCCTTCGTCTGAAAACGGTCCGAATTCGGACAATGAGACCGACGGACAGACTGCAGAATCACGCCCAAGCGCATCTTCCGCTTTTTTCGTACAAGGGCCTATCAGCACTAATCAAAGAAATCTACTGCACCGCAGCATGCAATCCGTTTTGGCTGTGCACTCATCCAGCGACCAGCAAGCCGGATCCGGAGTCGCTATTTGACACCGATCCCGCTTTCAAGAACGTGCTGGTGACCATGCGCGACCGTCTGGCCACAGAGGCGGCCGGAGAAAAGGCCACCTCAGTCATCGAGAAAAACCGGGACGCTGTGGACCCGCATACAAAGAAGATGGTAGAGCGAGTGAAAGCTACCTTCGTTCGGACCATTCTGCGAGCCGTCTTCTCCGTTGAGGATTTTAAAAGCTCGAGCGTGTCCGGTCGGCGCGGCTCGCATGGCGAGACTGGACACGTCCGTGCAGCAAACACGGCTAAGCTGGAGACTGTCCAGGCGTACTGTAAGCACGTGAACGTTCCAGTAAGCTTCGATGAATTGAGGAAAGCCTTCGGTCGCTGCCGCGAATTGGTCCTCTTTCAATCTCGGGCAGCCGCAGAGCGGCAACAGAAGGCGGACCAGGTGAAGGCGCGACGAATCACCAGTGCTGCTGCAAATGAGGGGCCGACTTCGGGAAACCGGAAGTCGCGCAAAAGACAACATCAGCAAGACGCAGCTCATCTTGGTGAACATGCGCAGGAGCCAGTTCCCGGTATCGGGGGAAGTCCGGATCAGCTGCAAATGTCTCCAGACGGCGAGCTACTAGAGGAATGAAATGCGGGCGATGTGCAAGATTGAGTGCATAACACCACCACCGCATTTATTAATTGCATTTCATTTCTACGTTTTTGTTATGGGCAATTTCGCTTGATTAGATTTCATTAGAAACGCTTGTCGAGACACTGGCTGCCAAAATATATCAGCCTTGATGGGTCCCGGAAAAGGAAATAATACTCCCTTTTTAATTGTTGCGGAGATCTTAAGCAAGTGAATAGACAAGTCAGCTGACTTAAGTTAATTAATTAGCTGTACACTGTAAATGAAAAGTGGCCGAAAAAGTGGCCGACTGCAATTTATCTACAAGTGGCCAATTGCATTTTTTTTAATTAAAGCACACAAAGCTTTATTTAATTTTTACATGCTATATATACAGCTTTTCAGCTGCATTTTTGATACTAAAGGGTATACAAAAGCTCCGAATTGGTAAATTTTAAGGAGCTCATTTGTAGTGGCCGAAAGACATGAAATCTCGTTAAGAGTTACAATTTCAAATATCCTCAGGATTGCCTAACAAAAAAAGAAAAATTTATTCTAAAAAAAAATTATAAAATGTAAAAATTTAATATAGTAATGATGCTAATAAATTACATAAATAATATCCTTTTTATACAGTGCTTACAGCTTTTTTGTTATATGGTTTAGAGTTTAAAATTTTGCAAATTGCAATGACCAATCTGCTCATCGACGACTTTAAATTTCCTATTTTTATCTTAATTCAGATTCAGTCTGGCATTGAGTTACATTTGAATATAAATTAGGCCTATATCAACTCTATATACGCCAAGTCCTATTTATTTAGATATTTATAGTCCTAGATATTTGATATTTGTACATAAAGCACATTGCTCATTTACATTGTGTTCTATTTTCATTGTATAAATAAAGCCTCATTACGACATTATGCCACCTGCATTCTACTTGATAAATCATAGTACTGTAAAGGTATATTTTGCTTTTGTTTTTTTTATGATGTTTCCTTGCAAATTGGTAAAAATTTTGACCAGCTTCCATCTTTTGTTCAGCATGCTAAATACCTTTGTCCAAAACTAGAATCAGTTGGGGTTGGAGAAAATAAATATTATTGTCCAATCCAACATTGTTCAATTTCTGGTAAAACTAAAGCTGCAATCATTAAACATATTATTCGATTCCACAACAGTCTTACAGAAGGTCCTGAAGAGAGTGTATTTGAACTTAAACCCAAGGAATCTATAACTATAGGTTTAGAATCATTTCAGACTAATTCATTGGCTTTAATTTCTAGTACTAGTAGTGATACTATATCCTCAATAGATTCTAGGCAGTCTAATGTAAATGATTTTAATATGTTTCAAAATGAAATCTCATCCTATTCAAATGATGAAATACCTATAGTAGATGTATCTCGGCCTAATTTAAGTTCTATTAAGAAGACAAAAAGTGCATGGGAATTAAGAGAAGATTTAAAAGAAAGTATTGCACAAGATATTGTTCATTTTTTTCTCCGTAGTAGAGATTTTTTTAATTTGCCAAATAGTACTAGCCAAACATTAGCTTTTGAAGTCAAAGATATCATTGCAAAATTTAGTATAGCATTTAAAGATATAGTCTGTAGCTTTTTGAAGGAAAATAATATATTAGCTCAACAAATTGAATCTATTGAAAAATTTTTGTATTTAGATACATTTTTCGATACTTGTTTTGATATATTAGTTAGTGAAGCTCGACTTATGGGATATATCAAAGCCAAGTTTCCATTTGTAGAGCCTATTAAAATCCCAACACGGGATATAAAGAATGACATTATATATGTTCCAATTGGAGAGAGTATTGAAGCAGCATTGCAAAATAATGATTTAAAAAAATTGGTTTTAGAAAGTGAATTGTCAAGTAAGTCTCCTTTTTTATTAGTCAATATTTTAAAGAATATATTGCTCCTTTAATTGAAGATTGTAAAAGAGTTATATATATATCATTATATACAGATGAATTTGAGGTTTGTAATCATATAGGAAAAGCAAGGTGCAAACACAAAGTTTATGCTATT
This sequence comes from Macrostomum lignano, assembly GCA_002269645.1. NCBI lineage: Eukaryota > Metazoa > Platyhelminthes > Macrostomidae > Macrostomum > Macrostomum lignano. The sequence goes on from NIVC01000119.1 coordinate 39,104, forward strand.
TATTTTAGAATTTTAAATGTGCCATTCGAAATAGCTTCACAAGAAAAAAGTTTCTTTTTAGTTACATTAATAAGATATAAAAGCATTCAAGGAAGAGATTCAATGATTAATCTTAATGACCTTTATAGCCCACTCACAGAAGAATTAAATGACTTATATGATTTTGGCATTACTTTGAATTTAACAAATGGTCAACAAAGTAAAATCCCAGTAATTGCTTGCTTTTGTGTAGGGGATAATCTATCTTTAAATAGTCTTGTTGGCTTAGGTTGTAACTTTTCTTCAGGTTATGTTTGTCGATTTTGTCTTGCAAAAATTACTGACAACAACTTTTGCCTATGTAAACAAAGTTTAATCAGAGAAGATTGTAATTGGAAAGTAGATGAGAAAGTAGGAATCAAACAGATGTGCCCATTAAAAGATGTTGATATATAACAATGCCATATTTCTTTCCTCCAGACTTTATGCATGACATTCTAGAAGGTATTTCCCATTTTGTCATATGTCTTGCTTTTAAATTTTTAATGAAAGAAAAGGTATTGGCATTTAATGACATAATTGAAATTTTAAAATGTATGTTTCCATTGTCTTTGCCAGCCATTCTACCTGCTCATATAGCAAACAATAAATTGCCCTTCTGTGCTGCTGATATGATATTGATCATTCATAGAATTCCATTGTATTTTGGGCCTTATATATTTGATATTAGCAATTCATTAAGCAGCAGTATTATGAAGCTTATATTATTGCATTGTGAGCTATTGGCTATTTTACTATCAACTACAAGTATAGAATACAATAGCAACTTACTTGCTTTGTTAATTAGGGAGCATAATGAACTAATTATCAAAGTTTCAAATGGTATATTAGCAAAAAAATGCAAGCTGCATTATCTCCTCCACTATTCTGATCTTCTTCCTTTTTATAATGGTCTTAGGGTATCATGGTCAATGCGATTTGAGGCTATGCACCAATATTTCAAACGTATTGTTCCTGCTTTACGTTGTTTCAAGAATGTATGTTTCACTGCTGCATATCGATACCAGTTACAAAAAGCTATTAAATCATTAAATTCAATTGATGTGTCAATATGTACTCCTTCTAGCATTAAACAAACATACTTAAAGGACATTATTGATTTGAGTACAATGAAATTAATAGCCAGCTTCTTGCATATAAATTCTATAAGTAGTCTACCTTTATATTGCCTAGAGACACTAAGTCTAAAAGTTGCTTCATTAGAGTTTAAAGCCCCAACAGCAACTAAATCTATGATTGTTTTTCATAAGCTACATTCAGATGGAAATCCAATGTTGTCATACATTTCAAAAATAATTTGTATTAGTGGTAGATGGCTCCTTGTGGCTAGAAAATGCAATGCTGTGTATTTGCCATCATATTTTGCATTTCATTGTAAACCATTATCAGAAATGTATATTATTGACCCTACTATGCATTTTCTGCATACTCCAGTATTTGTTGACATAATGGCAGGAAGACATTATATAGTTCTTTCTTCTTTTCCACCAATGTAATTATCAATGTAAACCTTTTGTATTTGAATATTTGTCATAGAATATCATAGATATAGAATATTCCATCATAGAATAGCAGTCACCAAAGTACTATTTTTTATACTTTGAAGCACCACGTTGAGAAATCCTCGTTTGCATCCCACACTGGTGGCTTTAGCAACACACGCAGATGGAGAGCCCCACTCTGATATCTACCCAATCTGAGGAGCAACCCCAGCAGCTCAAATATCCCTTGCATCGCAATCCAACACGAATGGGGCATTGGCTTCACTTTCACCTCCTTCGTTTATCCTTTTTTGGAAAAATTTGCACCTTTGAAGCTGGTTGGACCTCCAGCCGGCCTCTGACTGAGATGACACCCCTACTTGGTCACTTATAGCATTTGTATCAAGTGGAGAATTAGGCAACTTATTATATAATACACTGCATAGCATTATATGGGTGATGCAATGCCGCTAGATGCATTCAATTAGTGTAGCATACAACTCTTTAGGAATGTGAATTATTCATTTAACATGCAACAATTATTAAGACTAACGAGGCTTTTATAACCCCTTTAAACACCCACAGCTAATGCTCCAGCAGCTGGAAAGTCTATAATGCCACTCTGCAAACTTGCCACACAAGATAAGAAAAAAAAGGTTTGCCTACAATTTACTAATGGAACTTTTACCGAGTTTGTAACTGCTGGCTGCAATGCACTCGGAATTGCGTTGCTTCCGGACTCAGACGACGTAGTTACAGTTTCAACTGAAGATGACTACGAAGTTGCTGATGAGGAAACTTGGAATGCTCTGATGACTGCGTCACCATCGCCAAGTTTTTTGTTTTCCGTCAAGAAATTTACTGCTGCTGGGGCAGAAGTAATTGATTCTGATGCGACTGCTGTTGCTCAAGTCTCCGCTGCGTCAGCTGCTGCTGAAGTCTCAACTGTGTCTGCTGCTGCTGCTGCTGGAGTGCCGGCATCAACAATTCAACGGGTTTCGCCAGTTCCTGTTTTTTATAAGTTGCCACAGTTTCCGGCAGATATCATCAACAGGATCCAGTGTGCCGATACGCCCGAAAAAGTAGCTAAGCTTAAAATAGATGCAAGCTTTGTCAACAGCCTGATTCGTCCTATCGTGAACGATATAACGTGCAAGTATGTTGGTAGTGACAAGCCTCATTTGTCCAGCAGTGAATTAAAAGTGTTTTCGAGCGCAATTGTCGCCCAGTTTCCTCTCCTAGCGGATTCAAGCTCTGGCGATCACACTTTTTGGCGCCTGGTGCTTCGCCGTCGAGTAAAATATTGGCGCGAAAAGAATTTTGCAAAAGAGTCTAGTGACAACTTGCCGCCAAAAATCCTGTCTGCGAGGGAGAAGTTTGGCCGAACTAGTAATACTGCGGAGGCAGCGAAACGACGACGATCAAATTTACCAACTGGATTATTCGAGTCGGATTCAGAAAACAATAGCGAAAGCGAAGACAAAGAGGTCCAAGACGAAGAGGTTGAAAACGAAGATCAAAGCAGTGAAGGCACTGAAGATGAGTATGACGGTGCTGACGTTCGGGCCAGCGATCTGGCATCTATGATGGACGAGTCATCGATCTATGTGCGCGATGCCGACAACGTATCTGATCCAATGTTGTCAATGATTCGCGATGGGCAGCTCCTGGTATCCCTGAAGGAAGCCTCTAATGCTATGCACGCAACTTTCGCTGAACGGGTTCAGGCAGCGCAGCAAATGTCGCTTTCGGAAGAGTTTCTGGCGTACCCTTTGCTGCTCAATTCGCGCCTGCTCTGTGAAGAGGCCCTTCGTGTCGTAAATGTTTATGCCAGCTCGACAAAATCCGACTATCTGCCGCAAGATGGCACTGACATCACTGCGCTATGCGATCGCCTTTGAACCCTTTTGGTTTGGTTCACCAGAAACGCGGCACTATTTAAAAGATCATCTCGGGCTAAACCTTACCTTCAGGCCACAGATGAACCTGAATTGATTGCCAGAAATGGATTCATGCTTTTGTCAATTAAAGCAAAGGTGATTAATCCGAACGATTTTTTGGATAGCAGCCGTCTTGTGAGCATCGTTCAGGATTCCAATCATTGGACGGGAGTCCGCGTGTCGACGAGCATTGTAAAAACTGAGTCGACAATCGAGTGCATTTTTTGCTACATCATGGCCTTTCTAGCCCTCAATTTGAAGCACGATCGGCGAACGGAAAACGTCAACGAGACTGTCGAAATTTTTCTAAAGCTACGTAATCCAAAGCGGGCTACTAACCAGTCGATTAAAAGTCTGGTTAGCATCCTGCCGATGTAACAAACTCTAACAAACTCTAACTAGCTATGCGTCTCCCTTTGCAGTTTGCAGTTAATTAACTTTTTATTTGCATTTTTGGGTACTGCTTAAATAGCCTATTCATTGAATTGAAAGCAAATTGGCAACTCAGAGTGACCTCTGTCAGAGAAAATCAGGGAAATTTAGAGGGGAAATCACTGAAAATCTGGGAAAGTGATAAATGTTCAGGGAATTTAAAAGATATTAAAAAATCACCTATAATCACCCTCCTATAATCACCCTCCTAGAATCGTCCTGCACCTAGAATCGCTAAAAAGCAGGGAATTTTCGACAATTAAAGAATATTGTAGTGTCTGGAACGCCATAACCCAGGTTGTCACAAGTTGGGTTAATTTTATTTTTTTATTCAATTTTTTATCTCATTGTTCAATTGTTGTTGCCACAATATGTTTCTCTTGTCAAATAACTCTGCAATTAACATGGCTTTTGTTATTTGGGTATTGCTTAAAGTGCTTATTTATTTTGTCACAAGTAGGGTTATTGTATTTTTCACTTAATTATAATTTTTATCATTACATTCTACTAGCATTTTTAAAATGCCCTGTTTTCTGTGATCTGAAAAGCTAAATAGTATATAGAGGAGAAAAGACTTGAGTATTTTTTATTTTTTAAATGTGCAGGTCTCTGCTGAAGCCTGCTAATTGGGATGGGATGGGCTATTGCAGTTGTAAAAATGTGCCACAAGTATTAAAATTTGTAGCTAAAATAAGGCTGTAAATGTGGCCGAAAAAGTGGCCGAAAATATAGTGGCCGCAAGCGGCCCCTTTTTGGTGGCCGATATTGGGACACTTTCGGCCACTCCTCGGCCACTTACGTTCGGCCACCTTTCGGCCACTTTTTCGGCCACTTTTCGGTTACAGTGTATGGCGAGTGACCCACCCAACAGATGCATTCAGAGGTAGTCGATTGGGATCCCTGTAGAATTTCCAATGTTGCGATAAGGTACGGTTACGGTTATATGGAATCGAAGTGCAGTTGCTCATTTGAGTGACATTCAGAAGGTAAACATTTTTATGTTTTGGAAAGTACGTAGACGTACATAGAAATATACGATTTACAGTTGTGTTCAACTGGATTTAATATTTCTGTTCGAGGACGGCTAAATCGAATTCGATTCAATTCGTAGTCGTGGAAAATGTATGGACCAATTACCCGTTCTTCATTTAATTTTCCGCAACATTGATAAGCACAGGATTTGGCTGCAAATCCGATGCAATCATTTAGAATTCACCCGGAATTGTGTGCTGATCCGGTTCACTCGCCCGGAATTGCGTGCTGATCCGGTTCACTCGCCCGGAATTGTGTGCTGATCCGGTTCATTCGCCCGGAATTGTGTGCTGATCCGGTTCACTCGCCCGGAATTGTGTGCTGATCCGGTTCACTCGCCCGGAATTGTGTGCTGATCCGGTTCACTCGCCCGGAATTGTGTGCTGATCCGGTTCATTCGCCCGGAATTGTGTGCTGATCCGGTTCACTCGCCCGGATTCGTGTGATCCGGTTCACTCGCCCGGAATTCACCCGGAACGGTCAACGGAATTTTTTTAGAGATCCGGGTCTATTTTCCGGAATTTTTCTTTTTGATCCGGAAATTTCGCCCGGATTCTGTAAACTTTCGTTACAGATCCGGAATTTCCACCCGGATCTAATTGCATTACTGGAATAGGAAAAAATTCCGGGTGAACGCAAAAAATTTCCGGGCGAAATTCCGGGTGAAAAATTCAACGGGAGTAGAAGGATGGGAAGCAATTTTTCTAGGAAAATTTAAGGAGACAGGCTTTACCTAAAAACACATTACGGAGATAGAGAAACTTTTTTTCAGCCCGAATATTTATTGCTTTTGATAGAAGTGAGACATAATGTTCATCCCTTGATATGCCTTGCTTTTCTGATAGCTCTATTAGAAAATCATTTTGTTACAGTCATTAAGCTACGAATGATAAATTAGATTCTTAGAGCTATAAGAAAGGCATGACATATCAAAAGATTAACATTGTGTCTGCCTCATATCAAAAGCAATAACTATTTTTGTGCTGAAATAATGAAAACTTTCTATCTGCGTAATGTATTTTTTCGGTAAAACCTACTCCCTAACATTTTCTAAGAAATGTAGTCCTATTTGAGTAGTCTGGCTTATTCATTAAGACAGGTCCTTCAGAAAGTTTCCTCGCTGTATGGCCAAAGAACTCCAACTGTCATCTCCGAATGTTTGCCATCAGCTTCCTTCTACAACCAGCAATTAGCAGAACATCCTCATTTGCTGTGTGACTGGTCCATCTCACTCTCAGGATGCGCCTCAAAAACGCTGTGAAGCTGGTGATGGTGATCTTGTCCAGCACTCTAACCCATATGTGAGAACAGAGAGAACAAAACAATCAGTAATATTATTAGTAATAATTGATTACACCTGCCCCAATTGGGCCAGATGTGCAACTGACAGCTCAGCCGCAGCTATTACGCTGCGCATCTGAAGGCTGCGTACGGCTGTTCAGTCCAAGGACTGGGGGGTCGCCACACACAGCCTCAATTGCCCCAGCTAATGCTGGCGCCCATTTTACAGCTGGGTGAACTGAAGCAATGCAGAGTAAAGTGTCTTGCTCAAGGACTCAAATTGTTCCAGTGGGACCGGGCATTGAACCCCTAAACTTTCGCCCGTTAAACTACCAAGGGTGAGAATACCCCCTGAACACCACCCCGATCCCGGTATCCGTATAGTTCAACTATTAGTAGTGCACGCTGCTGATGCTTGTGTCTATGGCCCAACTTTGCACGGAATGACATTTGTCTGTAAGGAAAATACAAAATATTTGATCCTAAGTTGGCGGGAGAACTTTTTGATAATTGAATCGATTGTGGGCAAATGGTACACAGACCATATATTGATTGTCAGGATATATAAACACCTACCTGCCGCTTATCACCCATATCCTTCTTGTTTCCAATAATCACTCGTTCAACATCTTCGCTGGCGTGCTCGTCAATATTGCGCAGCCATCTGGACACGCTTTCGAATGTTTTGCGCGAGGTGATGTCGTAAACTAGCATTATGCCCATTGCGCCTCGGTAATAGGAGGTCGTGATGGTGTGGAACCGTTCCTGCCCGGCCGTGTCCCAGATCTGCCGGAGTTCGTTACCATGGCGACATTAGTTTTATCCGTTAGATACATTATACTCTAACACGACTACCAATTATGGCCCTGAATCTAAGAGGATAACGGCAGCCCAGCAACTGAGGATCTGGGAGGCTGGCCCAGCAACTGAGGATCTTGGAGGCTGGCCCAGCAACTGAGGATCTGGGAGGCTGGCCCAGCAACTGAGGATCTGGGAGGCTGGCCCAGCAACTGAGGATCTGGGAGGCTGGCCCAGCAACTGAGGATCTGGGAGGCTGGCCCAGCAACTGAGGATCTGGGAGGCTGGCCCAGCAACTGAGGATTTGGGAGGCTGGCCCAGCAACTGAGGATTTGGGAGGCTGGCCCCAGCAACTGAGGATCTGGGAGGCTGGCCCAGCAACTGACACTCTGGGAGGCTGGCCCAGCAACTGAGGATCTGGGAGGCTGGCCCAGCAACTGAGGATCTGGGAGGCTGGCCCAGCAACTGACACTCTGGGAGGCTGGCCCAGCAACTGAGGATCTGGGAGGCTGGCCCAGCAACTGAGGATCTGGGAGGCTGGCCCAGCAACTGAGGATCTGGGAGGCTGGCCCAGCAACTGAGGATCTGGGAGGCTGGCCCAGCAACTGAGGATCTGGGAGGCTGGCCCAGCAACTGAGGATCTGGGAGGCTGGCCCAGCAACTGAGGATCTGGGAGGCTGGCCCAGCAACTGAGGATCTGGGAGGCTGGCCCAGCAACTGAGGATCTGGGAGCAGGAAAGCTTATTTATTTTATCAAAATGAAAGTTTCTTTGATTGTGGTCTCTTCCAGGTCTAGAAGCATCACTAATTTACAATAGTTACCTGTAGCTTAATCTTCTTGCCTTCAACTTCAATGGTTTTAATTTTAAAGTCGATGCCAATAGTAGATATAAATGAAGTCTGGAAGGTGTTGTCAACAAATCGAAACAGGATGCAAGTCTTGCCAACACCGGAGTCCCCAATGAGCAGAAGTTTGAACAGAAGGTCGTATGATTTTTTAGCCATAGCTGGAAATGAAATATTGGGAGTGTATTAATAAATGATTTGTTAAATCAAAATAATATTACCGTGCTTAACAAGGCAATATTGAAACTTAGTATTCTTCTACTCTACCAGATAGGATGTTTCACACCTTGCTTTTTGTCAGAAACTGGATGCAAAATTCAAAATCTTGATGTCAATTTTATCAACCACAATCAATATGAAACAAAATGCAGGGCATTGCCATAGATTTTATGGTAGGGCGGGGGCGGCAGCTGAGAATTCAACATGTACTATACATTGTTTTCAAAATTGGTGTTGTCAGCGCCCACTTTAACACTGCAGGCACTCGTTTTGGTACCACATACCCTTTTTAGTGTCCCAGGCACTCATTTTGGTGCTGCAGATGCTATATTTTTTTGCCCTGAAGCAAAATTATTAATTTTCATAATGAGTCACAAGGTTGGATGGGGGGCACAAAGAATTGGCATGTCCCCTCATAGCTTTTACTAGGAGGGGCATGCCCCCTGCCCCCTCCTAGTGGCAATGCCCAGGCTGACAAAATGATTGTTTACAAGTAAGAAATCTTAGGAACTAGCAAAAAAGAATGAAAAATTAGCATCTAGAATTAAAAAAGTTGGATACCAATTTTGGCATCTAAGGTAAAAATTCAGAATTTATACCTTATTCATAATTCATGTATTCATAAATACATAAATTTAAAAGTTTATGAAAACCATGGTTTGTACAACTAAGACATGGTTTGTACAAGATAAGACATTATTTTTACATAGGCTTAAGCTTAAACTATTCAAGAAGAAAAAATATATACTATCAATATTGCATTTTTGACAAAACTATATTGCATTTTGGTCACCTCAAACCATTTTAAAACAATTTTTTAGAAGTAAATCTAAATTCACCTCTACTGTTAAAGTATATACTAAATTTTCTAAGGTGATTATTGAAAAAATCAATGAAATTGTAAATGAAATAACAACAATAATAAGCAAAAGCCAAATTTAAATTTAAGGATAGTTCATATGATCAGATTGAGTGCACACCAAGGTTAGGGCCTAGGGAATTTTAATCTTAGGACAATGCTATATTTAGGGAATTTTTATGATTTCTGATTCTAATTTATAGCACAAATTTAGTATTATAAATATCAGAGCAAGATATTTTATATAATTTATAGTAGGTGAGCAGTGTGAGCACTTTTAGCATAGAAAACTATAATAAAGTTATAACATTTCTATATAGAAAATGCATTGTAGTTGAATTGGGTTTAACTCTTAGCAATGCTATGCTAGACACAAAAACATGATCTAAGCCTCACTGGGCTACAGTTTATTATATATTAAATAGTTAGTGCCAAGATGAAAATTTAAGCTTAAGCCAGGCTGCGCAGGCTGTACAGAGAGTACTTTCACTAGCTTGTGTACATTGTATATTGAAAGCGATATGAGCTTGTTGGAGAAAATAAATCAGTGGGCACAATAGAATAGCCACAGATTGAGATTGAGTAATTGATTGAAAATAAATAGCACTTTCCACCACATGCATTATCCTAACTATAAGAAAGCACATTTAGCCTTTTATGAGCATTTGATTGGCTAGAGTGAATGTTATAAGAGTAAACCTAAAGATCTATGAGCTATTTAACATTTTTGACTACGGTAACTTAGACTTTAAATAAAAAATCTAGTGATACATTGAAGATGCTCCATAAATACTTATACTTTGCATGCTAACAATGAACAATATATCCTATGATAACAAGTTTGATATTGCTAGAAAGCAGCTTTTCTCTTTTTTTAAAATGCTAAGAGTTATTCCATTCTATCAGTTATAACAAAGAATGCAATGAAAGGTCATATATATAGACTTACAAGATTTCAGTGCTAATTATTTATGGACACCAACAACCCAATTGTCCACATCAACACCATTGAGAGGTCATGCTATCTTGGGCCCATATTAAGCTTAAAAGTGAAATTCAGGGTAATGCATAGCACTTTCATGCCTTATTTAAGAGCCAACTGAATTTAATATCTATGAGGGATATCCCAAAAGTCTTTTCAATAACTATAAAAAATAAAACAAATAACTAGAAAGTTATAGAATTTAAGTCCTTCAAAGTAGCATCCTTTGGTTACAATTAGCAATCATGTAATGCCAGAGCTCTAACAGCTTCTCACTTTATTAACAATGCTAGAAGCATTCCAAACTTGTTTATGCAATGATAGCAATTGCCTCAAAGCTTGGGAGAGATAAAAGTTATAGAGACTTTGTGTCAAAAAAATAAGTAAAATGCAATAGTATAGCCTAATCATAGTTTTCTAGCAGCTTCTTTATAAGCCTAGCCATCCAAGGATTTGCATTTTCATAAAGTAAAAGCAGCAATGATCAATCTTCTAGTACATATAGTTTCCCTGTTGGAATAAGTGTAAAAGACCTGTAGACATCCAATATGGGGTCTAAAATTACAGCTCAAAACTGCAAAACAAAATAAAAAATGTTAACTTTCACATAAATACAGGCATAATACGAGCATACTAATTAGATAACAAGGCATTTAGCCCTGATAAGATATAGCTACTCATATGTTTACTCAAAACTGTACCATACTATAACACTACTTGCTTTTTAGAAAACTAGTCTAAGACAATAAATGATGAAGATTTTGTAGTATTACTAGTTCATGTCCTTATTTTGGGAGTTTTGACATGATACTTGTAATTATATCAAAGTAATTGTAACAAAAGATAAGACTCATCTTCTTTGAATCCTTGTTGCATCTGAAGACTAGGCTAGGCCTAATACAAGATTATTAACTTAAGATTAGGCTCATATTTTTAGAATATATAAGTAGAGCCATGTCTTATTCAAAGAAATGGTTATAAAGAAACAAATCTCTTTTTTTCTTTCTAAGTGGCAATGTAGCATAATAGCTGCTTGGCAATGGTTATCTGGTGATCTTTTAGTATAATACCGAGATGGCAAGGTATCTATTATATCTAACAAGTAAAAACTTTCTACATGTCAATATTTTTTGCTAAAAAATAAAATATAATCATATATATACAATTCCCCTTCTCTAATTTACTGGCCATGCAATTTATTTTTTGATTAAAAATGTAACTTACTTAGGCCCTATAACCCTATAATACCTATAAAAAACATTAAAGTAAAAATCTATGTAGTTTTAGATAAATGGTAAAAGTAACTAGGCCTTTGGCTGTCTTTTTAAAGCTAAATGTCTTGTTATCTAATCTAATCTAATCTAATCTAAATCTAATAAATCTAAGTACTAATATATATATAGGGCCTATTCTTTAAAGTAGGAATTTTTGCAACTTACCCCTAGTCTACCAGAATTTATAGTGGCTAGATTGGCTAGCAATGCAGTTGCACATATATGAAAAATATAATATAAATTTTATATTAGTCAGTCAAAAAATAATAACTAAGACTATTTTAGATTGCTACTAAGGGCCTATTTTTCTATCAGATAAATATCTTAAAAATTACAGGGCCTAAATTTTAAAATCTCACTCTAGCCTATAAGCCTAGTCTTTGTAGTTAGGTCTACTATCCCAAGACACCCGGATTGCGATGAAATTGGGAATATTGCAATAAAATTGAAATAATTGCTATAATTACAATTTCCCTAAAATTAGTTAAATTGCAATTCACTTGTGCAAGTCACTTGTAATTATTGCAATTCTACTAAAATGCTTTACTCTCTACTTACAGTAGAATACTTAGAATATTAAATTGGACAAATTGCAATTTGATTGTGAACTTTAACTGTTTTATAATTTTGTGTTAGCGATAAAGGAAATGAGCCAATAACTACAGTTTGGATAGCCATATTTTGTAAAGATTTGTTTTAGCAGCATTTTTAAGGAAAATGTTTATAATTTGTTTAAGCAATGTATTAAGATTTGCTTTGAGCAAAAATGCTGCAAAATGTCTGCCATGTTTTCTATAATCATAAGTTAGCCATATAGCCTGAAGTATAGCTCTCCCTACTTGACTTGTTGTAATAGTTATGAACTCGTCATAATTATAATCAGCATTAATTAAAAGGCTAAGCCTGTAAAAGCTAACCAAATAATTATTCTAATAATATTAATTTAGTGCTTTTAATTTCAGTTTCAGTAGCCTAGCCCCTATTTTATTGTAGGCCTAAGCCTAGTCTTGTGTTGTGCCTCTGTTGTGTGATATGATGACATTATAAGTATAATCTACATCATAGAGTTGGCCTATTATATATAGACTATAGATTGGATAGAGAGGTGGCATGTAAGGCTGGCCCTATAAGATATTACCTGTAAATTTAATGTAACCTAGTTGGCTATGGTAGCAGGCTTGTGTTGTGTCTTTGTGTTCTGTTGTGTTTTCTTCTAAAAAACTAGCAAAGGCCTATTGCTTTGTGATAGTAGCCAAGTGGGTAGGGTAGGTCTAAATTGACTTTATTGTATAATAATAATAATGGTGCAAAAAGTGCAAAAATATTCTTACTATTATTATTATTATTGGAATATTAGCAATTAGCTAATTTATTTAGACAATATGAGCAATTACTAGCAATCTTCGCCCCCCGTTGGGGGACATCTGGATAGAATCTCTGTTCTCTATAAGTAACAAAAAGACAGCCAAATAAAGCCTTCACAAAGACGACAGACAAACTGCTCAAATAAAGTGTAATGCAAAAAGAAATCATCCCAAGACAGCAAGCATCCCCCAGATAGCAAGCATCTCCCAGATTGCAAGCATCCCCCAGATAGCAAGCATCCCCAAATAGTAAGCATCCCCCATACAATAAGTAGCTAGTGCTACAATTTCCTTAGCTCTATAGTGGCTCCTTTAAAATTGGCATGACGCTTACTTTTACGTTTGAAATTGTGTATCTTTTATGGTGGCTCTTTAATGTTTGACATGGTGGCTCTTTTATGTTCTACATGGTGGCTCTTTATTGTTTGACATAGTGGCTCTTTTATTTTTGACATGGTGGCTCTTTAATGTTCGACTTGGTGGCTCTTTAATGTTTGACATGGTGGCTCTTTAATGTTAGACATGGTGGCTCTTTACTGTTTGACAGGGAGTCACATATATGTTTGACATGATGGCTCTTTTATGTTTGACATGGTGGCTGTTTAATGTTTGACATTGTGGCTCTTTAATGTTTGACATGGTGGCTCTTTAATGTTTGACATGATGGCCCTTTTATGTTTTACATGGTGGCTCTTTTATGTTTGACATGGTGGCTCTTTTATGTTTGACATGGTGGCTGTTTTATGTTCGACATGGTGGCTCTTTAATGTTAGACATGGTGGCTCTTTAATGTTTGACCTGGTGGCACCTTAATGTAATGATGGCTCTTTAATGTTTGAAATAGTGGCTCTTTAATGATCGACATGGTGGCTCTATAATGTTAGACATGGTGGTTCTTTAATGTTTGACATGGTGGCTCTTTAATGTTAGACATGGTGGCTCTTTAATGTTAGACATGGTGGCTCTTTAATGTTTTACGTGGTGGCTCTTTAATGTTTGACATGAAGTCACATATATGTTGGACATGGCGGCTCTTTAATTTTCGACATGGTGGCTCTATAATGTTAGACATGGTGACTCTTTAATGTTCGACATGGTGGCTCCTCTATGTTTGACATGGTAGCACTTTAATGTCTATAATGATGGCTTTTTAATGTTTGAAATGGTGGCTCTTTGATGTTCGACATGGTGGCTCTATAATGTTAGACATGGTGGCTGTTTAATGTTAGACATGGTGGCTCTTTAATGTTCGACATGGTGACTTTTTAATGTTCGACATGGTGCCTCTTTATTGTTTGACATGGTGGTCCTTTTATGTTTGATATGCTGGCTCTTTTATGTTTGACATGATGGCTCTTTAATGTTTGACATGGAGTCACATGTGTGTTAGACATGGTGGCTCTTTAATGTTTGACATGGTGGCTTTTTTATAATTTACATGGTGGCTCTTTAATGTTAGACATGGTGGCTCTTTAATGTTAGACATGGTGACTCTTTAATGTTCGACATGGTGGCTCTTTAATGTTAGACATGGTGGCTCTTTAATGTTCGACATGGTGCCTCTTTATTGTTTGACATGGTGGTCCTTTTATGTTTGATATGCTGGCTCTTTTATGTTTGACATGATGGCTCTTTAATGTTTGACATGGAGTCACATATGTGTTGGACATGGTGGCTCTTTTATGTTTGACATGGTGGCTTTTTTATAATTTACATGGTGGCTCTTTAATGTTAGACATGGTGGCTCTTTAATGTTAGACATGGTGGCTCTTTAATGTTAGACATGGTGGCTCTTTAATGTTTGACATGGTGGCTCTTTAATGTTTGACATAAAGTCACATATATGTTGGACATGGTGGCTCTTTAATTTTCGACATGGTGGCTCTTTAATGTTAGGCATAGTGGCTCTTTAATGTTCGACATGGTGGCTCTTTAATGTTAGACATGGTGGCTCTTTAATGTTAGACATGGTGGCTCTTTAATGTTAGACATGGTGGCTCTTTAATGTTTGACATGAAGTCACATATATGTTGGACATGGTGGCTCTATAATGTTCGACATGGTGGCCTTATAATGTTCGACATGGTGGCTCTTTAATGTTTGACATGGTGGCTCTTTTATGTTCGACATGGTGGTTCTTTTATGTTTGACATGGTGGCTCTATAATGTTCGACATGGTGGCTCTTTAATGTTTGACATGGTGGCTCTTTAATGTTCGACATGGTGGCCTTTTATTGTTCGACATGGTGGCTCTTTAATGTTTGACATGGTGGCTCTTTTATGTTCGACATGGTGGTTCTTTTATGTTTGACATGGTGGCTCTATAATGTTCGACATGGTGGCTCTTTAATGTTTGACATGGTGGCTCTTTAATGTTAGACATGGTCGCTCTTTAATGTTAGACATGGTGGCTCTTTAATGTTTGACATGGTGGCTCTTTTATGTTTGACATGGTGGCTCTATAATGTTCGACATGGTGGCCTTTTAATGTTCGACATGGTGGCTCTTTAATGTTTGACATGGTGGCTCTTTTATGTTCGACATGGTGGTTCTTTTATGTTTGACATGGTGGCTCTATAATGTTCGACATGGTGGCTCTTTAATGTTCGACATGGTGGCTCTTTAATGTTTGACATGGTGGCTCTTTAATGTTAGACATATTGGCTGTTAATTTTTGACATGGTGCCTCGTTAATGTTTGACATGGTGGTCCTTTTATGTTAGACATGGTGGCTCTTTTATGTTTGACATGATGGCTCTTTAATGTTTGACATGAAGTCACATATATGTTGGACATGGTGGCTCTTTAATGTTCGACATGGTGGCTCTTTAATGTTAGACATGGTGGCTCTTTAATGTTAGACATGGTGGCTCTTTAATGTTAGGCATGGTGGCTCTTTAATGTTTGACATGAAGTCACATATATGTTGGACATGGTAACTCTTTAATGTTCGACATGGTGGCTCTTTAATGTTAGACATGGTGGCTCTTTAATGTTAGACATGGTGGCTCTTTAATGTTAGACATGGTGGCTCTTTAATGTTAGCTATGGTGGCTCTTTAATGTTTGACATGAAGTCACATATATGTTGGACATGGTAACTCTTTAATGTTCGACATGGTGGCTCTTTAATGTTAGACATGGTGGCTCTTTAATGTTAGCCATGGTGGCTCTTTAATGTTAGACATGGTGGCTCTTTAATGTTAGACATGGTGGCTCTTTAATGTTCGACATGGTGGCTCTTTAATGATAGACATGGTGGCTCTTTAATGTTAGACATGGTGGCTCTTTAATGTTCAACATGAAGGCTCTTTAATGTTAGACATGGTGGCTCTTTAATGTTCAACATGAAGGCTCTTTAATGTTTGAAATTGTGGCACTTTAATGTTTGAAATTGTGGCACTTTAATGTTAGACATGGTGGCTCTTTAATGTTAGACATGGTGGCTCTTTAATGTTCGACATGATGGCACTTTAATGTTTGAAATGGTGGCTCTTTAATGTTTGACATGAAGTCACATATATGTTGGACATGGTAACTCTTTAATGTTCGACATGGTGGCTCTTTAATGTTAGACATGGTGGCTCTTTAATGTTAGCCATGGTGGCTCTTTAATGTTAGACATGGTGGCTCTTTAATGTTAGACATGGTGGCTCTTTAATGTTCGACATGGTGGCTCTTTAATGATAGACATGGTGGCTCTTTAATGTTAGACATGGTGGCTCTTTAATGTTCAACATGAAGGCTCTTTAATGTGTGAAATTGTGGCACTTTAATGTTTGAAATTGTGGCACTTTAATGTTAGACATGGTGGCTCTTTAATGTTTGACATGGTGGCTCTTTAATGTTTGATATGAAGTCACATATATGTTGGACATGGTGGCTCTTTAATGTTCGACATGGTGGCTCTTTAATGTTAGACATGGTGGCTCTTTAATGTTCAACATGATGCCTTTTTATGTTTGAAATTGTGGCACTTTAATGTTAGACATGGTGGCTCTTTAATGCTAGACATGGTGGCTCTTTAATGTTTGACATGATGGCACTTTAATGTTTGAAGTGGTGGCTCTTTAATGTTAGATATGGTGGCTCTATAATGTTAGACATGGTGACTCTTTAATGTTTGACATGAAGTCACATATATGAAGCCTAATATTTAAAAAAGCAAATGCTTTTTATATTTATAATTTGCTTTGCCCAATTGGCCTTTAAATTTTACTCATAGCTCATAAACCCAAGTATAGTTAGGCCTATAGGTATAATATAGCCTAGCAAAGCTTTTCATTAGCTTAGCTTTCTTAACTTTAGTGTACAAGACTTATATTATGGCTATAATGGACTTGCCACCTAGGCTATCTTATCCAACTATTCTAAATGTCTTTTTATTCTATTATTATATTCTATTCAAATATTATTTAGGACTATATTATTTAAAACCATAATATAGCCTAAATCATAATTTATTTAGTGTCTTTAGTAGGCATAATACACCTTTTCATGATCAATTTTGATCAAAATCCAATTCTAAAAAACTAGCAAAAATTCAATTTAGAAAATTCAGACTAGGCCTAGGGCAATACTTGTGGAAAATCAATAAAACAAAATCTAGTTCAAAAAATTCTGTACCAAAGCAAGGTTTAGCCATAAAATAAAATTGTCCAGTTGAATTTCTGCTAGTTTTTTAAAACTGGACTTTGATCAAAATTGAATGTGAAAAGGTATAATAACCAAATATTGTCTTATATAGTATATATTATAGTCTAAACTAAGAATTTTTATGCTGGTTACATGACCTTCACTAAGTAAGTTAGTCTAAAGATAAAAGTCCTTAGCCTATTTCTATATTTTAGTTTTGAGTTATAAAATTGGATTTTAACTATACTCAAATAAGAATCGTTAAATTAAGTTTAACTAATTACAAAGCCTAGTAGAGCCAAACTAGAAGTAAATTTGATCATAGGCCCCTAATCTATACTATAGAATAAGTCTAATGATAATGGTAAGTTATCTTGGTTATTGCATAAATTTTGTAATACTATTAGTAAATAGATCAGCCTAGACCTAGTTGGGAATTATATGCTTGATGACTTTAATATATAGCCAAGGGCAAAAAGCAATGTCATTGCTAAGTAATTTACTATATAAATATAGCCTTATTTTAGATTGAGTTTTAAATAGGCATATGATTAATATGTTGTTCTTTTCTTTTACCTATCTCTAATAACAAAACTATTTTAATTTTTCCAGCTCAACAGACCAGCAAAGGAGCAGTAGCCCATCCAGGGTCCTAAGGAAGGAAGGAAAAACCAATAGCCCAATTAATTGCTACAAAAACAGACCAGCTCAACAGACTGATTTATTTATTGCTGCAAAAACATATTTCCTCACCATAATCCTAAAATGCATTAGCTCTAATTAATTCATTAAAATATAAATAGTATCTTGAGTCTTGCTAAAAATGTTGTCAATTTAATGTTTTGTTGAAGTGGTTGGTTGCAATTGGCATAAGTTGGTTTTGTTTTCTGAACTTGTTTGTTATTTTCTAATGGGCAAGTGTGTATTTATGTGTATGAGGGAATCAATTAACTGAGTACTCTACTCTCCTATGAAACAAAAATCAATGCAGTATATTAATTGTATGTATTACTAGTAGTAGCAAGATAAAAAGCGAAATTACAATCAGAATTGCTTAAGCAAATTGTAATTTGATTGCCAATCCTCTTGTGCTAATTACAATTTAATTGTCACAATTGCAATCTAATTGTAATCTGCTTGTCGAGATTGCAATTTAATTATAATTTGCTTATTAAGATTAACAATCAATTGCCAATTAATTTGCAATAATTGCCCAATTTTGCAAATTCAATTGTAATTAATGCGCAATTATCACAATTTTGGGCATCTTGGGATGACATAATATCATTGTTAGGCTTAGACAGTAAGTGATAAGTCTTAGTCTATTATAGGCATAACTATGGTTTCGTTCGTTATATTATTTCTTGTTTCAAATTTGTTCTAGCGTATAAAGAAACCCTAGACGACCGGATTGCCCATTAATTATTGTGATTGTAATTCAATTGGAAAAATTGTAAAAATTGCAATTCGCTCGTGCAATCAGCTTGCAATCTAGATAAGTGCCTAAGAACCGTCTTATTCTACTGATAAGTAGTCAAGTTAAAATTGGGGACTTGCGATAATTGCAATCCGATTATAAGAACATAGCAGAAAAAAGTGTTACTATGTTTTTATATATTCAAATACTTCTACGACCATATACAATATTTATTTAATGAAAATATCTTTATTTTTATAGGTTCTGATAATGTATACTGTTGTTGTTTTACTTCGCATTAAAATAATGATCTAACCAAAATAAGTAAACGTCTTGCCGGGTATAATTTTCTTTGCGGCAAATGTGGACTACTACAGCGAGCGAAGGCTCCGACGGCGCTTCTTCTTCAAAGTTTCAACATCTGTACGAACAGAACCATTTGTTCTTTTAACTTTCTCGTAGTGTGTTTATATTCAGTCTCAGTCTAAAGTTTTTTCTTTTCGCACTGAATTTAATTTTTAACATTCACAATGCATAAAGCAAATGTAGATGCCAAGGGCAAGGCTATGCCATTCTAATGATTACATTATGGACCTAATATTTGTTGTGTGATTCAGGTTATTCATTCATTCAGTCCATTCAGGGGCTGTTCAAAAATTGTAGCTATATTTAGCTATATTTAGTTTTTAGCTATATTGCCTCTAAGTCAAATCAAAATTGAAACACTCCTAATCCTTTAAAGTTTAATAGTGATATCATTTTTGGGTAATAGTTTGCTCTTTTTGAAATTTTAAATGCCAGTTTTTTCTTTTGGTAATCCTGCTTTATATTCTAGATTTTCAACTTCCATCCTATTCAAAAGCTAGTACTATTCATATATAATATAATATATATTATATTGTCTCTTTATTCTATTTGCATGTATTTGCTTAGGCCTACTATAAAATAAATTGCTCTCTCTAGACTAGTAGTCCAATGAGTCTATACCTATGCTACCAAGTACCTTAGGCCTAGGCCTAACTTTAATTAAATTGAATTGTTATGCTATGGAACCTTGAATAGCTACTAGGTATAGCTAGTTTTGAAATATAATTTGAACATTGAAGACTTGGAATCTGGTCCATTTCAGCAACAAACCATTTCGGCGACACCCATTTTGGTGACAGGTAAATTTGGCGACAACCATTTCGGCAACAGTTCTTAAATAGGATTTTGAATGTATTCTTATCTCATAGGACATAGCTACAAAACATTTCAGAACTTACACAAATTTACAACCTTTGGTTTGATTAAGTGTTGTTAAAACGAATTATAGTGTAAAACAATTTACATTAAACTTTATAAGCTTTGTTAAAACTATGTTAAAACAATTTTTAATGTAAAACTTAAAACAAATGAATTATAATTTGAAATTAATGTTTTTAAGAAACAAGAAAATTAAAATTCCAATTCAAAATTACAATTCGTGTATGATGTTTACTCTTCCACGGGTGCATTCATGCCACTGCATGCAAGCAGCGCCTCAAGAGTTCTGGTGCTGGCTTCGTACTCTGCCCAATAGTTTCAACAAAATGCCTGCTAGGGGGGTCATGTCAGCTGGGGATAGTTTATCGTATTGTAGATACTTGTAATTTTTCTATCATATTTGTCAAGGAAATGGTCGTCGCCAAATTGACCTGTCACCAAAATAGGTGTCGCCGAAATGGACAGGTACCAAGACTTGAAGTAGCTAAGCAACAGGCCTACTAGACTATAATAAGCAGTAAGGGTGGGCCTAATACTAATTGGTACTGGTATCCTTTTTTAATTGAACTATTACCTATGCCTATGCTATGGGTATGGCTATGTTTAGATAGCTATTATATTAGCTATAGGCCTAGTTTATAGTAGAGCTACTATAGTTAGGCTATACAACATGTCAACAATGCTATAACAGTAAAAACTAGCTACCCTGTGGATCTATATTTTGATATGTTCTAGCTATTTTCTTTTTTACACAATGCTGAAGTCATTAAAATTGTAAACATGCAAAGGTAATGAAAATAGATACATGATTAAAATTTTATTGAATATATTGTGTTCATATTAATAGTCTATAGAGTATAGACTATATAATCATTATGTCCAGTATAGCTATTTAAGAAAAAGTAATTAATTAATTGACAAAAAATAGATAGCTATATAGCTCTAGTATCATAGTAGTATTGATCTATATTTTGTTTATTTGATTTCGTTGGTATAGTAAAAAAGCTTAAATATTTATTCATCTTTTCAGTTATGGAAACTTCTCGACACGTTAATTCTCGCTCAAGATCATCCAACAAGCTTGACAAGTTTGCAACTCTAAGTTTTGACCATGTCATTCTCTGGTTCCCAAAGACAAATTCCCATAGTGGACCTATTTATATAAATTCTAGCTTTCTTAGCCATTTTGACAAGGCTGAGAAAATGGAATTTAAGGAGCGTCAACAAATCAAGATTCGTGAAAAGAATGGATTCCATGATGCCATTATTGTGAAGCTTGGCACTTATGCAAAAATTAAAATTGCTGAACGAACTATTGACCGCCTTGCTGAAGAAGGTTATAGTACTGAGACAATTTTTGAGAGACTTGA
This sequence comes from Macrostomum lignano, assembly GCA_002269645.1. NCBI lineage: Eukaryota > Metazoa > Platyhelminthes > Macrostomidae > Macrostomum > Macrostomum lignano. The sequence continues at coordinate 60,317 of NIVC01000119.1, forward strand.
TAATGAAATGTCTGTTGATTTGGATACACGAACACGAACCTTTGCTACCTATTTGGGAGATAGTGATAGCAATGAAGGTGATGATGAAGAAAATGATGAGAACTATGTGCCACCTGATGACAGGTCTACAACTTCTAAGCCTCCTTTGACAATTACTAGCCAGACTATGTCTTTGGAAAGGCAGAAGGAAGCGGATTTGTTCAAGTCTTATGGCAATGTGATTGTGGAGCCACCACTTAAGAAAGCTAAGAGTGCAAGTTGTGACCTTATTGCTAATGCTAAGAGTGGTGCCTGTGCACCTTTGTACTCATCTACACCACCTAGAAAACCACAGGATGTTGCCCTAGCTCAATGTATGAGACCAAGTAGCTCTTTTGTGACTTTTACAGAGCCAGCCACTGCTGCAGCAAGCCCACTTGCTCAGGGTTCCAAACTTCAAGCACCTGAGCCTAAAGTGTCAGATTTGCTTTTGCTTGAGGCTCGAGTACAAACTGGATTGTTGAAAAAGATCATCCGGCTACAGGAAGAAGGAAATGAATTGCTCAGACAAGGGTTTGGTTTCAATGATGAGGTTGTGAGCAAAGAAGATCAAGTTATTGCTGGTTGTGATGGCCGACCCTTCCGCCTGTCTCAGTTACCATTGCCACCTAACCTTTTTGCTCGTGAGTTTGTACTCCGCAAATTTGGTAAACAGCTTTGTGAAACAACAATTATTGAGCCACATGGCAGAAGTGAAAGGATTGCTATGGATGTTGATTCGGTTCAAGCTATCAGGTCTGTTCTTGACCATTGGTTTGGAACTGGCTATTCTTGGAAGTTCGTAAGGAATTCTCTAAACCAAATGTTCCAAGACATGACCAACAGAAAGAAGGAAAGTGATGACAAGAAGAAAGAAACCAAGAAGTAATTATTTGTGACAACTGTAGTGCCACTGATGACTTACTTTTGGGCCTAGTTGACTACTATTATAATTTTTGCTAATGTTTTCATTCTTTTTTGTTTATGCTAGTGCAACAAAGGAGTTGGAGTCTGGGATTGAATCCTTTCTGCAGGAGGACCAAAATATTTTTAGAGGGGACAAAGCAGATTTCTCACCAAAGGAGCCCTGCCCTTGAACCATATCTGCAACTGTCCAGGATGATTTTCCTTTGGACTGCACCCCCCCCCGAAATGCTAGTTATGCCAAGCCCTAGTGATAGCTTTGACAGTAAAGTGTATTGATGTTTCAAAAGAACAGACTTTTACTTGGTATTGTTTATCAATAGCAGTGAGTGATGATGAAAAAAATTATTAAAACTATAATAAGCCACAAGTCATCACAGTTCAAAGAGTGATACTAGGGCAAGCTGAATAGGTCCACGATTTCCTATAGACTATTACTAGCCAAATGTGTCCTTAGATAACCATTTAATAGCATTTTTGTCCTTGTTTTGTTAGTGACATTATTTATTCTTGTTTGGTTAATAACATTATTTATTCTTGTTTGGTTAATGACATTATTTATTACTTTTATGACATTAGCTCAATAATCAATAAACTTTGGAGGCATTCATCATGTGCACATTTTCATTGTATGCTCAATCACATTGATTCATTTGTTTCTCTTTGTCCGTTTAAAATATTTTAAGACCTATAGGTTTTGTGATGCTAGAATAACAAAATAATTTAATATTCTATCGTGCATTTTTATGGTGCTCTAATTTTTATTCTCTCTGAAAAAAACTGTTCTACCTGTTAATAGTGAAATCTGTTTTAAACACCATTTGCAGCACTTCAACCCTCAATGGCTGAGTTCTTTGAAGCGGTTGCATCCATGTGCCTTCATGATGATTTCGAGCTGGAGCACTTTGATGAGGAACCTGCTGAGGCCGCCTGCTCTAGTACGGCGTCTAAATCTGGAGAGGCTCGCCACAATGAGCAGCCAGATCCGAGCGTCCTGGTTCTGGACTCGCAATGCGATGAACTAGATGAAGCTGGGCCTTTTCCTGGTGAAGAGGGAAGCCTAGAGTCCGACGCTATTCTCTCTATCGACTGTTTGAAAGACTTAGCACGCAAAGAGTTTTTGTGCGTGTTTATCGTGTTCCTGATAGTTAATAGGGACATTCCTCTCGCTACTATGGACATAATATTAAAATCTTTCTTCGCTGCCAACTTTGTTGTTTGTTCGCTGTCCATGAGAATGGTGAAAAGAGTCATGGATCGTCTTGTGATGGCTTGCAGCCATTTCTCCCTACTTGAAACATGTTCCATTTCTACATGTCAGCGTCGTTCTTCTCATGCTAGTCAAAGGTGTTGCGCTGCTCCTTTAAATTATACTGCACACTTTGATGTAGGCTTCCAGCTTCAAATTATCATCGAGTCTCTATTTCAGTACATGGTTGATTTTAGCCAAAGCCAAGCTATTAAGACAGACGTACTTAAAAATTGTCCGATAATTTATGATACTGCCCAAGTTATTACAATCTTTTTGCATCTCTCCACTGATGGCTGTAGCTTGTACTCTAATTCTCCCTCTTCTTTGTGGCCTGTTCAAGCTCAAATTTTAAATCTTCCACCATTTTTGCATTTTCAGCCAGAAAACTTCTTAATTTTTTCTCTCTTTCTTGGTGCAAAGAAGCCTAACTGGAAAACGTTTCTAGAAGACCATCTGGCTTCAGTTTTTGAAAAAACGTTCTGTTTTACTATTCGAAACAGGCCTATGCGTTTCCGTGTTGAACTCTTTTCGGCTACTTTTGATCTTCCTGCCTTGGCTAGCATACTAAACCATAAGCAATTTAATGGCGAGTTTGGTTGCCTTTACTGTGAAAATCCCGGTAGTACTGTTAAAGTCGGCCATGGATCCGCACGCAAGTATTCTGAGCCTCATTTATCTACTCCAGTTTCGAATGCTGTTTATTTATCACGAGTTCAACTAGTCTGTCTCTCTGGTGAGAAGAGCCTTTTTGGTATTAAGGGTGATTCTGTTCTTAGGAAGTACGTGCGCATTCCGGAAAATATTTTGCTTGATTCGTTGCACTTTCTTTATGAAAATTGTTGTGGCACTCTAATGAAATATATGTTTGATGGTTCCTACCGACAACTGAGTTGCTACCTTGGGCGAAGTCTGCCTTTCTTTAATGATACTCTTAAAAGAGTCAGCGTGCCTAAGTCAGTAACAGTACCATTTTGTCTAGAGCTTCGCTCTTCGTGGAAAGCCAAGGATTACATGTTCGCTGCAATGTATCTATTGCCTATATTTGCTTTCCATTGCTTCAGTAGGAAAAATCAGGCATGCGCCATTGCTTTGCTTTCTTTTTCTCTTGTTTGTCATGTAGCAAATTCTGTAGACTGTGAGCACTACTTGGCGCTTCTCGATAAAGTAATTCAACACTTTATGTCAACTTTAGGAACTGCATTTGATGCCAATGTATACACAATTAATTTTCATCTCCTGTGTCATTTGCCCGAACAGCTTCTCAATTTTGGTCCTCTAACAGGATACTCTATGTTCTCATTTGAGAGTCAATTTTCAACGGTAAAGAATTATATTCAAGGGACTCGATTCCATGTCAAGCAAATATGCGAAAAGCTCATTCTGCAAAAATGTTGCACTTTCTGTCTTAAGGAGGGAGCTGCTGCTCAATCTAACAGCCGCATTTTCGAGCTGCTCACTTCTAAGTTTAGAATTTTATCGAGCAGTCCTTCCGCCTGCTGGCGATTTCTATCCGCTTACGCAATAGCGCAAAACAATCGTCTCTTTTATGCTACTTCTTATCCGAAACTGCCCCCTACTCGGTCATGTATTGTGCAGTTGAAAGACGGCAGTTTCTGCAAAGTAGTTCGTTTTCTGAATGGCACCGATATTTTAGCTGATGTAATTTTTTTAGACGTCTGCAATTTACAAGACTTTTTGAATCTGTCCAATGTACCTATTGCTGCTGATATATTATGTTTAGCAAATACTTTCTTGTTTATTTGCCGCCCGTCTTCTAACACCTGTACTATTCCAGTGGGATGTAATTTTCTGCATCAGTGTGTTTCAGTCAATAATATTTTTCCCGATAAGGACTTGTGTCTCGTTATACCGGATTCTTGCCGCCATGAATATGGCTAAATTTGGGATGACTTAAAGCTGAGTAGGAACTGTTAAAACTGAGTAAGCACTACTAAGAATTGTATCTGTCGCGGATCGTTTTCAAAATATAGATCACTTGAACCAATCGCCATACAATAATTCGCTTATTGCTTGCTAGTTGTGTATCTTGTTTGATTTTTTGTTGACTGTTGGATGTTAGAAAAAGGTAAAAATACGAGAAAACATTTTGTGTGTACTCAAATTTCAATTTTAATGACTTTTAACGTTTCACTTTCTGTGCAGCTTTAATTTGTGTGTTATATAAATATAATAATGGAATGCAATCGTGCATATTGTACTAATTGTACATTATAAACTGCCCAATAGTAATCGAGTCTGGTCAGAAAAACATCCTCTCATGTGTTTATCGTCTTCCTTACATTAATTTTCTAATCTAAAAATTCATAACATCGGCAAAAGCCATACATGCTACTCAGAGTAAACTGTGTGTCTATCCACCGAAAGTAATTGCAATCGGATTGCGCCAGAAATTGCATAAATTACAATTTAATTGGTCTAAATTGCAAAACTTACAATCCGCGTGTGCAAAATTGCTAAAATTGCAATTTCGATTGTAATCAGCTTATCCAAAATTGCAATTGACGTGCACGCAATTGGCAATTATTGTACAATTTCGGCAAGTAGATTGCAATTTTTGACAATTTCTTGTAATTTCGGTCAACTAGGGAATGGCTGGATGACCACCGGCACCTACGACAATCATTCCACGACTCTGTAAACCACTGGCTCCATTTTGTGGACCCCCAGGACCCAAAGGTTCATACGAACACTTTCGAGGGAACGTGGGCACATTGCAAGGCAAAGTTTTGCAACATGTGCAGGACAAGTGATGGTCTATTCGAAACTCATCTGCAGGAATTTCTGTGGCGCCATCTATATCCACGAAATGTGTTTGGCAACTTTCTCTACTGGGTATCACATTATTTTTCCCTCTAATCATCTTTCTTGTGACTTTGAACTCTAATTTGAACTTTTTTGGTGGTGGGTCATCTTTTCTGAACTTCTCCAAATATGGTTTGACGTAATCTCTAAGAACTTGTCACTTTTTTAAATAAAGTAATAAAACGAAACCATAGTTATGCCCTATTATATTGCAATATGCCAATCATTATTGGCATGAAATAAAACAAAATGAATTAGGCCTATTGAATAAAGTACTATACAAATATAATTATTAACATGCACTAGGCCTAAGCTGAAATTAAATTTATTGTTAATATTTTTATCTATATTACTATATATAGGTGTAGGCCTTGGGCCTAGCCTTAGGCTTCAATTTTTTAAACAAGAGTATACAATAGGGGGGGGGCCTATATAATATAAAAAACTTAAAAGCTTTTTATTATTATATATTTCTATCCATTAAATGTATATATATATATTAGACCATAGCTAGTATATCATGACATTGATAGTGCAGTTGTTAAAATGATCATTAAAACATGACCATGTTATATTTCAGATTCTAATTCTAAGACCTAATTAATTTTAACACAATGTCACAATATAGATTTGGACAGATGCCATATATCTATTAGAATCAGATTATAGAAGGTAGGCCCTTTTTAAAACCTGAAGATATGCTTATTTTTGCAAGTCATAGTCTAGTCATAGGTTCTAGCTTATAGTTAAGTTATACTGTATGCCTATCCTAATTTTATATTTATTTATAGAATTTTTAATACAAAAAAGGCGATTTCATGTTAAACAAGGACAATATGGTTTATGTTTATGCATCAGATTATTTCTTGTCAGTGTCAGTGTCAGCCCACTTAAATCAATATTTTAATGTTTTGGAAAAAGTCCCATAGCCATAGGCCTAGGGTCCTAGGCATAATTATCACATTAGATACATTTTTAGGGGATCACTCTTGTATGAAAATGAATCAAATTTTATGCAAACAGCTTATGGTGCATGGCCATGGGTTAAAAAATCGATGTGGCGGTTGGACGGGCCAGTTAGGGTGACCAGACAGCTAGCGACCAAGGACCACTAAGGATCTTCTAGTGGTCCTTGCTAGCGACGTGGAAGTCCTCGAAAACCCCGGAAACATTAAATATAAAATATTACGTTACCATAAAATGTAGCTTGTAAGTATTAGTAATGTTTTATACGCGCATTGCTAAACTTGAACAACAGCTCAACTGACAAAAGGATAGACCAAATTCTTCTTTTGACGTTGTTTAAGCATACACTTACTTAAGTATAACAAATTCAAATAGCAGCAATAAGTGAATTATTTTCTTAGAAAAGCGCTCGAAACGCCCTTATTTATTATTATGCATGCATTTGGATTAGACATGATTAAAATTTAGGAAAGATGGAAAGTTATAGGAAATTAATTGGCTGATGATGTAAATAGGGTAGAGAAAAAATATATCTACCCACCTATACTAAATATTATACTAATTTTGTATTTTTGTCTTTTTTGTGCTGTTTGTCTGTTGTCTGTCTGTTCTAGATTTTTTTAGAACTGTCTAGCTGATTTTTTAAAATTAGCTTTGTATTGTATTGTATTGTATTTCTTTGTAATGTATTAAAAAAGAATATAATCCACTTCGGTAACAGCCACTTTCGTCTTTGGTAACTGCCATTTTGGTAATCAATTTTTTTTCAAATTTTTTTTTTGCATCTTTTTTATAATAGGGCAGGGCCTAGTCCAAGAGAAATTGCTCATTAGTACATAGATTGGCAACTTTTCAATGTTGCTAAGTATGTATAAAATTTTGAACAATAAAAAAATCAATTTGGAAGTAGGCCTAGGTCAAATAATGACTCAAATTGACTCAATAATGACTCAAATTAATATTAAATCAAAATAAAAAAGTGATTTTTATGCATGCTTTGAATGTTTAAATTTTTAATTTGAATGCCCTTATAGGGGCTTAATTCAATAATTGACTAGTATGTGACTGTAAATATGGATATAAAGTTAGGCTCTAAGCATATTTTACACTGTTTTTATTGTGCCCAATTTCTTTAATTTCTTTTTTATAATAAACATAATTCAAAACATTAAAAGTTGATGGTTTTCTAATATTGTAATAGGAGGCTAGAATCATAGAAGTGTCATATAAGCAATCATAAAAGTGTCATGTAAATAATCATAGTATTCATAGAAGCTCCATGTAAACAATCATAGAAATGTCATGTAAAAAATCATAGAAGTGTCATATAAACAATCATAAAAGCATCATAAAAAATCATAGAAATGTCATGTAAAGAATCATAAAAGCTTTAAATAAACAATTATAAAAGCATCATATAGGCCTAAAAATCATAGAATTGTCATGTAAAGAATCAGAAGTGTCATGTAAACAATCAAAGAAGCGTCATGTAAACAATCATAGAAGCGTCATATAAACAATCAGAAGCATCATGTAAAAATCATAGAAGTATCATATAAAGAATCATAGAAGTGTCATGTAAAGAATCAGAAGTGTCATGGAAACAATCAAAGAAGCGTCATGTAAACAATCATAGAAGCGTCATATAAACAATCAGAAGCATCATATAAAAAATCATAGAACTGTCATATAAAGAATCATAGAAGTATCATATAAAAAATCATACAAGCATCATGTAAAAATCTAAGAAGCATCAAAAAATCATAGAAGTATAATGTAAAAAATCAGAAGTGTTATGTAAAGAATCATAAAAGCATCATGTAAAGAATCATAGAAGTGTTATGTAAGCAATAATAGAAGCTTCATGTAAACCATCATAGAAATATATATGTAAAAAATCATATAAGCGTCATTAAAAATCATAGAAGCGTAATGGAATAATAAAAAAGTGTAATTTCAAAAATAAAAAAGCATCACATAAAACTGTGCTGTGACTCTTAAGGAGAATTACTATGAGTTCAAGGCTCACAGAGAATAACTAAGCTGTAAAGGATTATGGGGGGATTTCTGAGATTTCAAAGCAAAAGCTGGAAGCTACATATAGTTAACTGAATTTTTTTATTACATTCTTTGTTGGCTCGCCACAGGGGTGCTGATAGAAGAAGTGTCATATAAAAAAGAGGGGAATAGCTAAGATGTCAAGACTTACAAGGGATTACTGAGGTTATTGCAAAGAGAAGCTATTGTTTAAACATGTAGTTTATTCAAAAGTAGAATAAAGCCTTGACAAAAGAAGTGTCATGTAAAAAAATATCCCATGAAACTATATATTGTGACTGGAGAATTATTATTGATGTCAAAGCTTATGGGGGAAGATGTCAAGGCTTATGGGGGAATAACTGAGATGTTAAGGCTAAAGTTAGAAGCTACATATAGTTTCTTCAAAACTTTTAATTATATTATTTGTTGGCTCTTTGTTGGGATATCATTGATATAAAAAGCGTCATGTAAAAAAAGAAGTATCATGCTAAAGTTAAGAGATTCATTTGGGAATCCCTATGGGCCTATGATGTCAAGACTTGCAGGGAATTGCAATAATACTGTAGTGCTATAATAACTCTTGGGGAGAATTATTGAACTGTCAATGTTTTAGGGTTAGGGTTAAGGTTAGAGTAGGGTTAGGGTTAGGTTGATAGATTTTTTAAGATTTCAAGGCTTATGGGAGGTATCACTAAGATGTCAACAGGGAAAGTTGATATGTTAAGGCTTGTGGGGGGAATTGCTGACATGTCAATGCTTACAAGGGACTACTAAGATATATTGCAAAGAGATGCTATATGTACTTTATTAAAAAACTTGTACTGCATTTTTAGCTCCCCAAAGGGGGTGCTAATTGCTAGTCCCATATACTAAAAAACACACCTATTATATATTAACAACAATATGATTATATAGAAGTAATTTTGGCAAAAATGGCCTAACCAATTTTCATGAGACTTTGACTATTCAATCAGAAAATTTTCTAAGATAATAATGTGTTGTTGCTAGGAAATTGCTCAATGCTGAAAGGATTAAATATTTAAAACAAGCTTTATTGCAAGTATCAAGCAGATTCTTAAAGTTAAAACATATTGTTAAAATGCTAGAGAAAAAAAAACTAACATATAGAAATTTGATTCTGATTAAGATTGTATCATAGCTAAATTGTGGCAATGTGAAATGCCAAAATATGTTCCACATAATGTGGAAACATAACATGAGACTTAATTTAGATAATGCAACCACATTGTTAACTTTAATTGAAACTGATATTGACTGAATAAGAAATTGATTATGTCATAACTGCTTTGTGTGACTTTTACTCTAATAGAGTATGTAATATAATGTAGTAATGAGTAAGTATACCTAGGTGTCTAGGTGTCATGTATACCTAGAAGAAGCATCATGTAAAATATCACAAAGTATCATCATGTATAACATAAAATAATTGTCATAAAATATAAAAGAAGCATCATATACAAAATAAACAAAATTTCATATAAAACAAAAAAGCATTAGTGTTACTAGGTTTCTCTTTTGTGATATGGATAGTATAGTATCTTGACTTTCAAAATTGCATCTTCAAATTAGCCATTATGCTTGAATGCAATTTTGCATCCTAGTGCCAGTGAAAAAACCCTAGGCTATATACTAGGGATGGTATATAATATCCTGACTTTCCAAATCATATCCTGAAGTTTGACCTTTGATACATTTGCATGTTAGCACCAGTGAAAAAACCTAGATCATAAAAGTAATAACAAAAGAATCATCATGTTAAACAGAAGAAACATATAAAACATGAAAAAGCTCATATAAAACATCAAAGAAGTTATTATATGAAAATAATAGTTATTTCAGACATGTCAAAGAAGAAATCATATAGTCTTTGTAAGAATTGCTATTGCTAAAATGTCAAGGCTTAGTTTGGAATTATTGAGATGTCAAGGCTTATGGGGAGAATTGCTGATCATGAGTAACAAGGTATATAGGGGGATTTCTTAGATGTCAAGGCTTAGGGGGATAGCTGAGATATTGAGGCTTATAGCAAATAATTGCTGAGTTATAAAGGCAAAAGTACTTTTTTGATTTTAAAACTGCAATAAACCCCTATATTTTGTATTATAGTTTTTTAAAGGCTTTTCTTTAAAAACACAACTTTGTTTTTTATCACCCCATTAAAGTCAGATGAATATTTTTTTATTTTTTTTGAAAATGTATTTCTTTCTTCTTTCTAATTAATATTTGCTTTTAATTCTAAGCAATTGGATTGCACAGTTATTCATTTGCAAAAAACCCAACATTTTATTAAAATTTGCCATTTGTATTCATATTGACAAGTCATGGGATCCCTGGGTTTTTTAGAAAGTTTTTTTGAGAAATACAAATTGTAATATATAAAGAGCCTTAAAGTTGAGCTTAAAGCCAATGAATACAGGTTTACATTACACTTTTAAACACAAAATGTTCCTAGAGCAGTCAACTTTCATATCTAAAAAGTTTCTTGTGTCCATGACCATTTTCAAAGGTGAATTTGATATTAAGAGTAGGTTGATTGCTAAAACAAAAGTTTTATGGTCTTTCTCACTTTCAAATACAGCAAGCATGTCATCAACATAGCATTTGTAAAACTTTGGTGTACAAGGCAGTTTCAGCCATTTATAAACTCCTGGTAAGTCATATAGAGATCAGCTAATGTGGGAGTTAAGGGGTTACCTTTACCTTTATGCTATGTGTATATGATTTTCATTTTTATGTGTATCAAAATATATATTTACATATATAAAATACATATGCAGTTTTTATACCTAGGAGATATTTGCTTTTTAATAGCAATATATAGTTCTTTGTAATTATATTAACATATTATAGCCAAAAATTATTTAAATTTGCTACACAAAAATTTTTATTTAATATTAACTTTGGTAAAGTTGGTTGTTTTTTACTATGTAAATAGTAGTGATATATACTATTTTATAATTTAATAATCCAACTTACTTTTGTACTTTAAAAAACTTCACATGTCTTATATTATCTGAAATTGCCCATTATTTCTTGATCATTTGAATTACAAGTTAGAACCAAAATTCCCTCCAAAAATTGCATGCATACTGCGCGCTGCATTGTGCAGCTGCTAGCAGGCACTGCAAAGCCTTAGGTTCTAACTTGATTAATCAGAATTTTGAGTCCTAAGCAGACTGTCAAAGAAGTTTAGAGCTCAAAGAAGTGTGATTCTACAGTTAGTGAATATTTAATTATTAGCAACAAAATGGGCTGCTGCTTTTCAAAGCACGCGGCAGAGCAACCCGGCCGGAGGTACATTGAAGATCCGCAGCAGCTGCAGCAGCAGCAGCAACAGCAGCAACTGGCGCCTGTTGCACAGTGGAACAATCACATGGGCCATGCTGATTCAATACCAGGCCACATGCAGCCGCAGAGGCCGGGTAACAAATTCATGGGGCCATATCCGCAGCAGCCCATCGGCCGGCCCAACCAGCCAATGCCGATGGTTGAGCCGCAGCCTCCGCCACAGCAGCGCATCTTGGTCAGGGCGCTCTACAACTACAATGCCCAGAATCCTGACGATCTGGACTTTCGCAAAGACGACCTAATGGAGGTTTTAGGCGACACCTCCGAGCCCTGGTGGTATGCCAGGCACCAGCGCAGCTCCAAGGCCGGCTACATACCGTCTAACTATGTGCTCATTGACGACGGCAAGCCGACTTCGCTCAGCTCCTGGTTCGAAATCAGCCGCAGAGATGCTGACAGGTTTGTGTGGTCTGCAGTGCCGCTTGGTTTTGCTTTGGCCACTGGTTGGTATACCCTAACCCCTGACACTCCAATCCCTGACACCCTAACCCCTGACACTCTAATCCCTGACACCCTAACCCCTGACACTCCAATCCCTGACACCCTAACCCCTGACACTTCAATCCCTGACACTTTAACCCCTGACACTCCAATCCCTGACACCCTAACCCCGGACACTCCAATCCCTGACACCTTAACCCCTGACACTCCAATCCCTGACACCCTAACCCATGACACTCCAATCCCTGACAGCCTAACCCCTGACACTCCAATCCCTGACACCGTAACCCATGACACTCCAATCCCTGACACCCTAACCCATGACACTCCAATCCCTGACACCCTAACCCATGACACTCCAATCCCTGACACCCTAACCCCTGACACTCCAATCCCTGACACCCTAACCCATGACATTCTAATCCCTGACACCCTAACCCCTGACACCCCAATCCCTGACACCCTAACCCCTGACACTCCAATCCCTGACACCCTAACCCCTGACACTCCAATCCCTGACACCCTAACCCATGACACTCCAATCCTTGACACCCTAACCCCTGACACTCCAATCCCTGACACCCTAACCCCTGACACCCTAATCCCTGACACCCTAACCCCTGACACTCCAATCCCTTAACACCCTAACCCCTGACACTCCAATCCCTGACACCCTAACCCATGACACTCCAATCCTTGACACCCTAACCCCTGACACTCCAATCCCTGACACCCTAACCCCTGACACTTCAATTCTTGACGCCCAACTCCTGACACCCTAACTTCTGACACTCCAATCCCTGACACTGAAATCCTTTACACCCCAACCCCTGTCCCTGACACTCTAACTTCTGACAATCCAATCCCTGACACTTGAATACTTGATACCCCAACCCCTGGCCCCTGACACTTAAATCTTTGACACAACAACCCCTGACAGCTTACTTCCGACACTCCAATCCCTGACACCCCAACCTTTGACAGCCTAACTTCTGACATTCCAATCCCTGACATCCCATTCTCTGACACCCTAACTTCTGACAATTCGATCTTTGACTCCCCAACCCGTGCCACTGACACATTAATCCCTGATACCCCAATCCCCGGCCGCCAAAGCAGTTGTCTGGTACAAGAAATGTCAAACCTGTGAGATGCAGGTGGCAAATCAGTAGTTGGGAGGGGGCGCGATAATCTCCCCTCCAGCTAAGCCCCTGCCCTGACAGCCGCATCCCTGTCTATCCAAGCCTTTCGATAAGTGCCACCCAGTTTCAACTGATTCCTGAGTTTGATATTTAAATTCTATTAATATTTGATTTACAAGAAGTTATTTTTGGTTTAGACCAATTAGTTAAAATTTGTATCAGCTGAAAATAGAATTCGCTATAAAATTGCCAAAAAACATCGTCAGCTTTGTTTACACAAACTGCTGCCGAAATTGGCGTCCTTGTTGAAACATAGGCTTGAAAGTAGAACTTTTAAATCTAGAATTAGAAATTTGTTTAACAAAAATTGATTGAACTCCTGATAAAGGGTGAATGGTAAGGTGGGGACAATCCAATTAGAAAATGACCAGATGAAAGGAAAGAGATGACAGCGCTAAACAGAGGCCCAGACAGCTGGCTGTCGTACGATTGAGGACCAGCCCCTGAAGCACCGGGAGTGTACATGCGTGTGTACTACAGAATGGGCAGAATTGCCTGCAGCTCTGCGAATATTGTTATTAAGCGTCAATGTGAGTAGCTTGAACCGCATGTCACCTTCTCCCCAGGCACCTGCTGATGCCCGGCAACCCATCGGGCACGTACATCCTGCGGCCCAGCTCATCCGGTCACTACGCTCTCAGCGTTCGAGTGAAAGATCAAACAAAGGAGAATAATTTCATGGTTAAGCACTACAAGATCAAAAACATGGACAATGGCGGATTCTACATATCGCCGAGAATCACCTTCAACTCTATGCAGGACCTGCTCAGTCATTATCAGGAGCGCACCGACGGCCTGTGCTGCAAGCTCACCATCCCGTGTCCCCGCGCCTACAAACCGCCTGTGCAGTTCCGCGACATCGAGGTGAACCGCGATTGCATCCAGCTGCTGCAGAAACTTGGCAACGGCTCCTTCGGCGAAGTGTTCCTAGGCAAATGGAACAACAGCGTTGAGGTGGCTGTGAAGACCATGAAGCCGAACACTATGGAAGCTCAGAAATTCATCTCGGAGGCGCAGATCTTGCATCGATTGAATCACCCGAGAATTGTGCAGATTCTCGGTGTTTGCACCACGGGTGAGTACTGCCCCAGTCCTTAATCGCTAGATCCTCAAAATTTCATGCCTAGAGATCCTATTCTTCTTAGAATCATAATTGTAGTCCATTTTTAAGAATAGTTCAGATACCACCCGGTTGTATTTGTTAGAATGGCCGAGTTGATCTCATTTAAAAAACTAGACTATTTAAACTAATTTCTTAAAATGGCCGAGTTGACCTCACTTCTAAAAATAGACAATTTGGACCAATTTCTTAGAATGACCGAGTTAATTCCTTTTCTTAGAATGACCAAATTGATCTTATTTCTTAGAATAACCAAATTGATCGCATTTCTTAGAATAACCAAGTTGATCTCATTTCTTAAATAACCAAGTTGATCGCATTTCTTAGAATGACCAAGTTGATCTCATTTCTTAGAATGACCAAATTGATCTTATTTCTTAGAATGACCAAATTGATCTTATTTCTTAGAATAACCAAGTTGATGTCATTTCTTAGAATGACCAAATTGATCTTATTTCTTAGAATGACCAAATTAATCGCATTTCTTAAAATGACCAAGTTAATCTTATTTCTTAGAATGACCAAGTTAATGTTATTTCTAAGAATGACCAAGTTGATCTCATTTCTTAGAATGACCAAGTTTATCTTATTTCTTAGAATGACCAAATTGATCTTATTTCTTAGAATGACCAAATTGATCTTATTTATTAGAATAACCAAGTTGATCTCATTTCTTAGAATGACCAAGTTTCTCTTATTTCTTAGAATGACCAAATTGATCTTATTTATTAGAATGTTCAAGTTGATCTTATTTCTTAGAATGACCAAATCAATCGCATTTCTTAAAATGGCCGACTTGATCCCACTTTTTGAAATCGCCAAGATAATTAATTCTATTTCTTAAAAACTCAAACAGTTTCTTAGAAGATTATTTAAATTTCAATTCCTAGAAACACATTCACACTTCATTTAGGTTCGATTTCTTAGAATCTTCTTCAGATCACATTCCGCCGGATTGTTTCCATTCTAAGAAATCAAAAACAATTTGAACTGTCAGGTGAGCCAATCTACATCATCACGGAGCTGATGGTGAACGGAGCACTGCTAGACTATCTGCGCAAAGACAACGGATTGAATCTGAAATTCGAGAATCTTATCGACATGATGGCCCAAATATCCGACGGCATGGCCTATTTGGAAAGCTTGAACTTCGTGCACAGAGATCTTCGGGCCGCCAATATTCTGGTGGGCGACAACAACTGGGTGAAGGTGGCGGACTTCGGGCTCGCCAGAATGACCGCTGAAGACGACATCTACACGGCCGACGAGGGCGCCAAGTTCCCCATCAAGTGGACAGCGCCTGAGGCTGCTCAAAACCGAATGTTCTCAGTCAAATCGGACGTCTGGTCGTTCGGCGTGCTCATGTGGGAGATTGTCACCTACGGCCGCGCGCCCTACGTCGGCATGGCCAACCGTCAGGTGCTAGAAGAAGTGTCCAAAGGCTACCGCATGCCGAACCCGCACAGCGGACACGTGTACTGCGACAACAACATCTACCAGCTCATGCTGGAGTGCTGGAGCGCCAATCCGGACAGCCGGCCGACATTCGCCTATCTGAAGGACGTCTTTGAGAACTATAACGTTGCCACGGAGATTCAGTACGTGGATAAGCGTTGAATGTGGCAATTGCTGTACACTTTGGTTCAGCTTGTTTAGAAAAAAATAGTGTCGGTCTTCTGTATACTGTAGACCGGCATTCTCTTAAATAGAGAACAAAGGATGTTCTTTTCATCAAAATTTCATTTTTGACTTGCTCTCCTATGTACATTTTTATTACTGGTAAGTTTCCTGCGATGTCGACTGTTTTAGCCTGCAAAAAAATTATAAATTTATTAATTTGTTCAATAATAGAAAATCGAGTAGTACATTAGCTTGTTAGCTTGTCTTAATTCTAAGAAATGTATGTGGCTACAATGAGACTCTCATTCTAGCTCGTAAATCAATTCTGCTAAAATTCGTTGTTGCTATTAATCTACTTTAAAAAACTAGATTAATTTGTTCTATTATATTGCGGTTTATATCTTTGCTTTGTTGGAACCTTAACATGCTTGTTTGGTCTGTTTTTACTGAATCAGGTCCCCCCTCTGACTCTTGATTCAATCCCAATAAATGTTACCTGACGATAGTTACTAAATCTTTTAAATTGTTATAATAAAATTGCTGCTTTGGATACATATCGGCTGAGACAATCTCTGCGTTTGTTTTAGTTTTGCTTGCAGCCGGCAGAAAGTCTGCTTGCTGTTTTGCTGTCTTGGTGCGGTCTTTCTGGAGAGCACTGGCAAGTTTTGGCCAGCCTTTCCTCTCTCTCAGTCCTGATGTAACCCGACCCGTCTCCGCCAGTCAGCTACCATGTTTGCATGCCTAACTAGCTGCTCACCTGGTTCTAGTTGCTGAGCGCAGAAAATATGCCTTTTTTCCTTCTTGTTTGTTCCTATTGTGCTGCGCTTTGCTATGCTGTAATGCAGATTTTTATGGAACCTTCCTGATCATTCAGTGAGTCACCCGCCATCCCCTCCCTGATCATTCAGTGAGTCACCCGCCACCCCCTCCCTGATCATTCAGTGAGTCACCCGCCACCCCCTCTCTGATCATTCAGTGGGTCACCCACCATCCCCTCCCTGATCATTCAGTGAATCACCCGCCACCCCCTCCCTGATCATTCAGTGAGTCACCCGCCACCCCCTCTCTGATCATTCAGTGGGTCACCCACCATCCCCTCCCTGATCATTCAGTGAATCACCCGCCACCCCCTCCCTGATCATTCAGTGGGTCACCCGCCACCCCCTCTCTGATCATTCAGTGGGTCACCCACCATCCCCTCCCTGATCATTCAGTGAATCACCCGCCACCCCCTCCCTGATCATTCAGTGAATCACCCGCCACCCCCTCCCTGATCATTCAGTGAGTTACCCGCCATCCCCTCTCTGATCATTCAGTGAGTCACCCACCATCCCCTCCCTGATCATTCAGTGAGTTACCCGCCACCCCCTCCCTGATCATTCAGTGAATCACCCGCCATCCCCTCTGATCATTCAGTGGGTCACCCACCATCCCCTCCCTGATCATTCAGTGAATCACCCGCCACCCCCTCCCTGATCATTCAGTGAATCACCCGCCACCCCCTCCCTGATCATTCAGTGAGTTACCCGCCATCCCCTCTCTGATCATTCAGTGAGTCACCCACCATCCCCTCCCTGATCATTCAGTGAGTTACCCGCCACCCCCTCCCTGATCATTCAGTGAATCACCCGCCATCCCCTCTGATCATTCAGTGAGTCACCCACCATCCCCTCCCTGATCATTCAGTGAGTTACCCGCCACCCCCTCCCTGATCATTCAGTGAGTCACCCGCCATCCCCTCTGATCATTCAGTGAGTCACCCGGCACCCCCTCTGATCATTCAGTGAGTCACCCGGCACCCCCTCTGATCATTCAGTGAGTCACCCGCCATCCCCTCCCTGATCATTCAGTGAGTCACCCGGCACCCCCTCTGATCATTCAGTGAGTCACCCGGCACCCCCTCTGATCATTCAGTGAGTCACCCGCCATCCCCTCCCTGATCATTCAGTGAGTCACCCGGCACCCCCTCTCTGAACATTCAGTGAGTCACCCGGAACCCCCTCCCTGATTGCTTGCTATTTAATTCTGATGTTTTTGATTCAGTGCTACTTTATATGTTTTGTTAAATATTTGTACAGTTAATCAAGCGCAGTCTCTCTGTCCCTAGCTGGGACGGGTTCTTTCTGTCAGCATGAGTGACTATTGACTAGTGACAGTTGCTGGTTGATTGCCAGCTCACACCAAATCCAGTGAATCTTGCCACCCTGGTCGGTCACTGTTCAAATGTGTTTTTTCTCTTTCCTGCTGTCCTGTGTGCTGCTTGGTTAATAATTGCTGTCTATATTAATTATTGTATAATCGAGAATTATAAATTAACTATTCTAGTTGTCTCAAATATTGATTGTTCATCTTTCTGTTTACAACAATAAAGCTAATGATAATAGCATCTATACTTTATTTATTTGTACAACGCGAATACTTGATGCTAATATTTATATTTGTTTGTTTAAACTGGAACTGTAAGATCTAGTGTTAATTATATTGAGAAAATTAGTGGCACATTTATAAATTATTTTAATTGACCAATTTCTGTCCCCAGTGCGTTGCCGACAATTTCTGTGCGTAATTATTTGTTTTAACGGCTTGCTTATATGCGGTTTGGTCACCCCTGCGAGTTCTACAAAATATAACAAAAGGCCATGTAATTTCTAATGAAAGTTCAGTCGCCTTTTTGTGTATTTTTAACTGAGTAGGCTTTCTTATCCGATAAATTTTATCAGAAAACGTTTAATTTATTTAATTGGTCAGGCCTTGACTAATTAACTAAATTGCTGTTTTTATGGTGTTCGCTTGATTTTTCCTATAGGGTTTTTCAATAGAACTGAACATTTATTTCAGACACGTTGAACTTGGTAATTAGATTGAATTGGAAACCTTTTACTGAGGGTATGGTAGTCAGGGAGCTCTGCGCAATTGCAGACTTTTAGGCTGGCTGAGGAAGTAACTGAATTTCATAAAATTCTTTTAAGTATTCGAAATATCTTGCTTTTATTATTGCTACTGACTTTGAGAAAGGAGCCAGAAGGGAGAGTGCAGGTGAGATGGAGAGGGAGATGGATAGTGAGAGTGGGTATGAGAAGGTGAGTGGATATGAGGGAGAGTGGAGGGTATGAGAGGCAGAGTGGAGGGTATGAGAGGCAGAGTGGAGGGTGTGAGAGGCAGAGTGAAGGATGTGTGAGAGGGAGAATGGAGGGTGCGAGAAGCAGAGTGGGGGTGTGAGAGGCAGAGTGGAGGGTGAGAGAAAGAGTGGAGGTTAAGGGAGGCAGAGTGGAGGGTGTGAGAGAAAGAGTGGAGGTGTGAGGCAGGGTGGAGGTTGTGAGAGGGAGAGTGGAGGGTGTGAGAGGGAGAGTGGAGGGTGTGAGAGGGAGAGAAGAGGGTGTGAGAGGCAGAGTGGAGGGTGTGAGGGACAAAATAAGTTTTATACGGTATAAAGTAAGTAGCCAGTTCTACTAAAGTAAATTTGGTAGAAGTAAATATATAACCCTTTAATAGAATGTAATACATCTCTATTACATGTGTTATGCATTTGGAATTGGCCAACATGTGCGAAGCCTATAAATTTTTGGATAGATTGTGACCGAATTTAGCTAATTAGCTGCGTAAACTACATGTAATTGATGAAGAAACGATAAAAAATTCAGGTGTTGGCCTACTACTATACAGTTCATGCGTGTTATACCGGTATAGATTATTGCATGTTTATTCGACAGTTCAGTATTGCTGCATCTGAACATATCGCACAGGTGTGATGCAAATCTGCACTGGCAGTATTGCATATACACTGCATATACACGTGTATATCTGGCTATGTGGCTACCGTTTCTCACCAAATTTGGCGCAAAGTTTATACATGCATTTGAAGTAGTCAGTAGTGTTTGAGTAGTAAATTAAATAAAAAGCGAGTCGCTTTGATGAGTTCGTATTTATATTATGAAAACAATTTGAGTTTTAGCTTCTGTTCAGAATTTAACAGTGGTACTATGAAAGTGTAAGGCATAGTGTAAGGCACATTTTCAACACTTATAATAAATCTGCTTAATACATGTACAAGTGTAACTTATGTTCATTCAAACTTACATAACTCTTGTGTTGCTAGCCAATACATTTAGAATGTACAATTAGTTGGCATTTGCAAGTACATGTAGGCTACATGTAAATAACCCTTTTCCCATTCACTGTCTGTCACTGCCAACCGTCTGTCACTGCTAACTGTCACTGCTAACTGTCACTATTAATTGTCACTGCTAACTGTCACTGCTAACTGTCACTGTTAACTGTCACTTAATTGTCACTGCTAACTGTCACTGCTAACTGTCACTGCTAACTGTCACTGTTAACTGTCACTTAATTGTCACTGCTAACTGTCACTGCTAACTGTCACTGTTAACTGTCACTTAATTGTCACTGCTAACTGTCACTGCTGACTGTCACTGCTAACTGTCACTGCTAACTGTCACTGTTAACTGTCACTGTTAACTGTCACTTAATTGTCACTGCTAACTGTCACTGCTAACTGTCACTGTTAACTGTCACTTAATTGTCACTGCTAACTGTCACTGCTAACTGTCACTGTTAACTGTCACTTAATTGTCACTGCTAACTGTCACTGCTAACTGTCACTGCTAACTGTCACTTAATTGTCACTGCTAACTGTCACTGCTAACTGTCACTGTTAACTGTCACTTAATTGTCACTGCTAACTGTCACTGCTAACTGTCACTGCTAACTGTCACTTAATTGTCACTGCTAACTGTCACTACAACTGTCACTGTTAACTGTCACTGCTAACTGTCACTACAACTGTCACTGTTAACTGTCACTGCTAACTGTCACTGCGAAGCTGTTGCAGCCTACGTCAACGTTCTGATGGACATGCAGGATGCTGACTGGTCTGCTGCATTTCACTCGTGGTTTCAGCGTATGGAAAAGTGCATAGGTGCTGCAGGCGACTACTTCGAACAGGCCTAGCGCTGATTTTGATTTCTGAAGTTCAGAAGCTAGTGAGGCTAAAGCCTTTCGGAGTGGACCCTCGTATGCATAGTTTTGTTATCTTTGTGAAAACACAACAAGAAATTCAAAAAATTGATTCTGAATTTGAGCAATCAAATATGCCTGGCCGTAGACGGGAGTAGATTGAGGGACTCCACTTGGTTAAATTTCGGTTTCGGTGAGCACAGAGAATCAGTTGCTTCTGCCTCAGTACGAGTATAGCTCGTAATCAATTTTTTAATTTGAAGGTCGGTGAAAAATGCTATACCGTAGCCTGGTAGGTTGACTGTATAAGTGAAGTGAGTTGCTATATAGGTGAAAATAAATAAAGAAGAAGTCTGATTTTCTCTGTATATTTTTGGGCATTTGACGTTCCATTGTTTCTACTGAGTCAGTAGACTGTGAAGGAGAAGGCGTAAAAATATGTGAATTTTGTAATTAACGAAATTTCTGTAACGAGTCAATATTGAAAAAATCTGTCGCTCAAAATTCTGTTGTCTGTGAAGATTCTGTACAGATTCGTTCTCAATTTTCTCAGCGGGTACCTGACACTGCCACTGCCAACTGTCACTGACAACTGTCACTGCCAACTGTCACTACCAACTGTCACTGTCACTGCCACTGCTGTCACCTCCCGGAACCCGGCCGCTCCGGCAGCGTCGCCACCCCCTTGGGCAGCTCCTCGCCCTCCGAGCACACTTGATTCTCGTCCTCGTCGTCTTCAGTTTGAAATCCGCCGCCGCCGAGGCCGTTCCCTCCGGCGGAGTTCGGCGCCGAGGCCGTGTAGGAAAGAAGGTCGGCCCGACGCTCGTGGAAACCTTTGTTACCGCCGCCGCCTCCATCGCCACCGCCGCCGCCGGAGCCCTTGCGCCGCGGCAGCTGCTGCTGGCGACCGGAGACCAGCAGCTGATCGGCGCTTGTTGGCTGTGACTGCGCCGGCGCCGCCTGTTGCATCGGCAGCGGCGCCAGAACGGCGCCAGGCGCGTCGGCCGCGTACATCACTGAGGCCTGGTGCAGCACGGCAGCCTGACGCTGCGCTGTCTGTCGCAGGAAGCACTCATCTTTGACCGCGTGAAGGCTGCGTTTGAGTACGGCGAACTTCTTCTCCCAGGCCTGGTCCGACTTGCGGGCCTCAGCGCGCAGGCGGCCAATCTGCAGTTTTCGTGGGTCATTTGGTCATTTTGTCATTGGGTCATTCCGTCATTGGGTCATTTGGTCATTGGGTCATTTGGTCATTGGGTCATTTTGTCATTGGGTCATTTTGTCATTGGGTCATTTTGTCATTGGGTCATTTTGTCATTGGGTCATTTTGTCATTGGGTCATTTTGTCATTGGGTCATTTTGTCATTGGGTCATTGGGTCATTCCGTCATTGGGTCATTGGGTCATTTTGTCATTGGGTCATTGGGTCATTCCGTCATTGGGTCATTTGGTCATTGGATCATTTGGTCATTGGGTCATTTTGTCATTGGGTCATTTGGTCATTGGGTCATTTTGTCATTGGGTCATTTGGTCATTGGGTCATTTGGTCATTGGGTCCCCAAGTCACCTATGCCCAGCCCCCCATTCCCACCGACCTGCCTCCGCAGCTCCTCCTCGCTGCGCCTCAGCTTCTCCACGTCCTTCAGCTGCGCCATTCGCTCGGCGTTGTCTCGCCGTTCGGCTTCGAGCGTCGATTTAGCCTCGGCGAGTTCACGGCGAACGGCGCCGAGTCGCTCGTCGGCCTCCTGGCGCTCTCGATCGGCGGCCGCGGCGGCTTCGGCGAGAGCGGCGCCCCGCGCCTCGGCAGCGGCTTCGGCGGCGGCCTCGGCGGCTCCAGTGCCGGCGCGGCGCCGCTCGGCCTCGAGCTGCTCAGTGGCGGCCGCCCAAGCCTCCATCTTGGCGTCCAGCGCCGATTGCAGCTTCTCGGCTTCATCGCGAAATTTGGCCGCCTCCTCCAGAGCGGCCGTCTGGTGAATCACAAAATCGGGCAGGGGGAGAGATTTACTACTGACAAGTAGCGAGTGCAGGGTTTATAGAATTTCATCAAATATTTCAGAAACAGCCGTACCTTCTCCGCAGTCAGCTGATCCGTCAGCTGATCCGCCTTCGCCAGCTCCTTCTCCAGCTTGCTGACTGTCTTCTCCAGCTCTTCAACGTCGACCTTGGCCGGCTTCTGCTCCTGCGGCTGCGCCTTCGACTGGTGCGCCATCATCTGCTGCTGCAGCTGCAGCTCCGCCGACTGGGCCTGCTGGCGCTTCGCCGAGTCGGCCAGCTCTGCGTCCGCCTCGGCCAGGGCTTCGTTTAGCCG
The DNA here is from genome assembly GCA_002269645.1 of Macrostomum lignano. NCBI lineage: Eukaryota > Metazoa > Platyhelminthes > Macrostomidae > Macrostomum > Macrostomum lignano. The sequence goes on from NIVC01000119.1 coordinate 83,370, forward strand.
GCCAACTTCTGTCTGCAGGTCGGCCACCTGGGCTTCGAGTTCGAGCACCCGGTTGCGCAGCTTCCTGGCCGCCGCTGGGCTCAGCGACTCCTGCTGGGACGGCTGCGGCGCCTGCGACGACGCGGCGTCCTGCTTGCGCTTGCCAAACCCGGAGTCGTACATGCGGTGCACCTGGGGCGGGGAGAGGCGATGATCGACTCAGATCCCAGCCTCCTAGCATCATCCGATCAGATCCGCCTCACGACATCATCTCGGATCCCAGCCTACAGCCTCATCGCAAGATTCTATCCTCCCAACCTCATCTCGGATCCCCCGCCTCTCAACCTCATCTCGGATCCCAGCCTCTCAACCTCATCTCAGATTCTATCCTCTAATCATCATCAGGGATCCCAGCCTTTCAACCTCATCTCCAGATTCTATTCTCTAAACATCATCTCGGATCCCAGCCTCTCAACCTAATCTCCAGATTCTATCCTCTAAACATCATCTCGGATTCCTGATTCTCAACCTCATCTCCAGATTCTATCCTCTAAACGTCATCTCGGATTTCAGATTCTCAACTTCATCTCCAGATTTTATCTTCTAAGCATCTCCCAGATTCTCAACCTCATCTTTCTTGGTTGAAAGAAAGGAAACTAAAAAACAGACGTTGTCCAAATGTGTTTGAAAAACATGTGCAGCAAGCTGTGCTAATTTTAGACTAAATTGACACCAGCCATAGACTATTAAATAGCAAAGCTATACTCGTATGTGTAACTATATTATGTATTTGGTGTCATACACGTGTAGTGCACTTCCAGGCGCCTTTGGTCACTGGTGTACAACAGCACCAACACACTTAGAAGAGACCTTCTGAGAAAGTACACGGATGCGATACAGCCTTCTCAAACCGATTTAAGGTAAACCGCGAGAAATGCCCGCCTGGCAACGGCAGCTGTTGTACTCATCTGAGTTCGCGAACGCCTAAAAGAGCCATGGCCGATCAGCAAAATCGAAAGTCCAAAACCAGCCGCAAGGCCTCGTTGGACTCGGTTCGGCCAAAGAAGCCGCCACGAGACGATGAATATGCTCAGCAGCCTCCGCCACCGACGCCTCCGTCGCTTCCCGTGTCGGAGTACCCGACAGCCCGAGCACTACACGCCTACACAGCCGAATCAGCGGACGAGTTGGACTTTAAAAAGGACGACGTCCTGGACATCATCAGCGACCTCAGCAAGGGCTGGTGGTACGCCAGACGGCACCGGGGCAACAAGCTGGGCTACGTGCCCAGCAACTACGTCCTGTTGAACAACGCGGAAGTGACCCAGCAGCCGGGCTGGATGGAGATCACCCGGTCGGAGGCTGACAAACTGCTGCTCCAGCCGGGCCTGCCAGAGGGCCTGTTCGTGCTCAGGCCCTGCTCAGTTGGCTGCTACTCCATCAGCCTCCGAGTGAAGCACCCCACCAAGCCCAACTTCTACTCAGTGCAGCACTATCGAATGTCCATCACCTCCGCCGGGCTGTTCTGCATCTCGCCGGAGGCCACCTTCCACTCTGTCGGCGAGCTGCTTGCTCACTACGCACAGACTGCGGACGGCATGGCCTGCAAGCTGATGAAGCCGTTCCCGCAGCCTCCACCGCCGCCTCCAGCGGACCTCAGCCAGCTCGAGGTGAACCGAGACTGCTTCGTCATGTTGGAAGTTATCGGCCACGGCTCGTTCAGCGAGGTGCACCAGGCCAAGTGGAACAACTCCATCTTCGTGGCGGTGAAAACTCTCAAGCCAAACATGGAGGCTGAGCAGAACTTCATCCAGGAGGCGCGCCTGCTTTTGAAAGCTCACCATCCGCATGTGCTGCAAATCATGGGTGTTTGCACCGACCGAGAGCCGCTGTACATCGTCACGGAGCTCATGACCAACGGCTCCCTGTTGAACTATCTGCGCAAAGACAAAGGCGTCCTGCTGAACATTGAGCACCTCCTGCTCATGAAGATGCAGCTGGTGGAGGCCATGTCCCACCTGGAGAGTCTGCGGATTGTCCACCGGGACCTGCGTGCCGCCAACGTCCTTGTCGGCGAGGACGCGAGAGTGAAGCTGGCCGACTTCGGTCTGGCTCGCGAGCTGGACGACGCCGGGGTGTACACCGGCCAAGGCGAGAAGTTCCCAGCTAAGTGGACACCTTCCGAGGCCGTGACGAAAGGCAGGTTCACCGCCAAGTCCGATGTCTGGTCGTTCGGCGTGGTGATGTGGGAGATCGTCACCTACGGCGGCGTGCCCTATCAGGGCCTGCAGAACCGCGAGGCGGTCGAGCTGGTCTCCAAGGGCTACCGGATGCCGAATCCGCACGGCGGGCACATCCGGTGCGACCCCAGCCTGTACCAAATCATGCTGGACTGCTGGAGTGCCAGCCCAGAGAAGAGACCAACGTTTGCTAAACTGAAAGACCAGCTCAAGGCCTACGCGGCTGAAAAGCACAGAGCGTCGCGCAGACGCGTTTAAACAAAACGACTTATTAATTTGTTAATTTGAATCGTTTCAAATTTGAACCGTTTCAGTTGAGTTCATTCTTCTCTTCGGCCGGGTTATTTTTGCTTTCAGATAATTTCTTTATTTTCTATTTCTTGTGCAAAAACATTTGCATAAAATTTTCTTTGTTTGCTTTTTGGTTCTTTAAATTTGAGTTGAAATTGATCGATATGTTTACAAAGAAGGTTCAGTTACATTCTAGCAATGAGATAAATTGACACTAGGCAAAAATTCTACTGCGTGCAAGCAATAACAGCGATGCCAAATTTAAGCATAAAGGCATCAGTAAAAGGCTGTCAGTTTAAATACGGCAGGCAGGCACCAGTTTAAACAAAGAGGAGCCTGTTTAAAAATGGCGCTACATTAAACAAAAAGGTGACTGTTTAAATATAATGGCGCCAGTTTAAACAAAGTAGCCTGTTTAAATATAATGGCACCAGCTTAAACAAAGAGGAGCCTATTTAAATGAAATGGCGCCAATTTAAACAACAGGGAGCTTGTTTAAATAAAATGGCGTCAGATTGAACACAGAGGAGCCTGTTTAAACGAAATGGCGCCAGTTAAAACAAAAAGAAGCTTGTTTAAACAAAGAGGAGTTTGTTTAAATAAATTGGAGGAGGAGCTCCTGGCTTACAGAATAAGCAGATTTTTCTTGCAACTCCCTGAGAGCAATCTCATAATTTTCTCACCTTGATCACTGCCTCATCCATCTCCGCCCGATGCGCCTTCCGCGCTCTATCCAGCTGTTTAACGTAGGACCTCTCGAGCCTGTTAATCTGCTCGTTCATGTGCGCCTGCAGGTTCACCGCCCGGCCTCGGATCTCCTCTTCCAGTTGGGCCTGTGGTCGTGGTTTATGAGCGGTTAATGAACTGACTCTGTATGAGCAGTTAATAAACTGTCAGAGGAGATTTACAGCATTCTAGGAGCAGTGAGTGACCTGACTGAAGCTAAGGGCAGAATAGGCCTATGAGTGGTGAATGACCTGACTCTATGAGCAAAGAGTGATGATGAACAGCAAATGACCTGACTCTATGAGCAAAGAATGGTGATGAACAGCAAATGACCTGACTCTATGAGCAGAGAGTGATGATGAACAGCAAATGACCTGACTCTATGAGCAAAGAATGGTGATGAACAGCAAATGACCTGACTCTATGAGCAAAGAATGGTGATGAACAGCAAATGACCTGACTCTATGAGCAGAGAGTGATGATGAACAGCAAATGACCTGACTCTATGAGCAAAGAATGGTGATGAACAGCAAATGACCTGACTCTATGAGCAGAGAGTGATGATGAACAGCAAATGACCTGACTCTATGAGCAAAGAGTGATGATGAACAGCAAATGACCTGACTCTATGAGCAGAGACAATTTATTAAAATCAATTAACCTGCAGGTAGCCGCTGGTGAGTCCGAATTCTCGTTTGAGCTCGGCTGCCCGGGCCCTCAGCGCTAGCAGAGACGCCGTCAGCTCGTTCAACGGCCGGATCTCGCTGCTGTCAGTGTTGGTGGCGCGGTCTCCGCTGTGCTTGCCGATTTTCAGCTGGTCGGAGATGGCTGGCGGTCGGAAATCCTCCTCGTCTGATGACGAATCTTCAACTGGCCGCTCAGCTTCCTGTACCTTTGCTGGATCATCTGCGTCAGCTTCTTCCGGTTGCTTGACTGCAGCATCCGCATCCTCCAGCGGTCTCTGTTCCTCGCCATCGGCGGCTTCCGCTTCAGTCTCGTCTGCTTCGGCAATGGCTTGCGGGATGTGCGCCGCGGCGCTCTTGTTATTGGCCGCCACAATGTCAATTGCGTCAGACATGGCATGCATTGGTTTGAGTTTAAATTTAATTTATTTAGTTTGAATTTAAAAGAAATGAAGAGTTAATTTTTTCAAAGTATAAGAAAGCCTTATAAAAATGTTGATAGAGTGAAAAGCTGAGGTTTTAATATAATTTTTAAATGTTTATTGTAAAGTAAAAAAATCATCACAATTTAACTCAATTCTTATCCTATATTTTATCAATTGAAAATGAAAAGATATTTTCATATTATGAATTTATCAAACTTCAGCATAAATGAAGTTAAAGTGACAATAAACAACTTCATTAACTTTCAGTCAGTAGACTTTATTCATAATATGATTACTTTTGTATTTTATTAGTTTCATTCTAGCAAATTTGGTAATTGTTTTAATTCCAATCAATCTAGTTGGGTCTTGAACTTATTTACATGGATAAAATAGATTCCCTGAGAAGCTAGTTTATCAGAGTATCACGTTTTTGGAAATTTTGGTAATCAAAAAGTGTACAACACTTAAAAAATGAATATAGCTGCATAATTGTAGCTACTAAAATATCATATACAATGCTAATGAAAATGAAAAGTAATGACTTGCTATTCCATAATATTGTACAAGGGGCTCCTAATGAAATTTGATAACATAATTCACAAATTACAATGACGACAGAGTGAGAAATTTAATGTGCATAAATGCCGGTAAACCTGGTGCAATTTGGCAAGAAATTAATAACTGACCTAATAATATCTGATATCTAATATCTGATTTAGAACGGCATATGCTCAGTTCATGAGCTCAAATATACGCATTGACAATTGTAACTTTGGCTATTTATTTTACAATATAATAATGGCTTCTGAAAGAGTAAATTGAATCGGTAATAAATTCACTTCGTTGTTATTGTAAACCAACTATAACAAAATATCATAACGTGGTGACAAAAATTTAGCAAAATCTATACAGTTCATTAAAAAAACTATTATAGTATTAATACAGAAAGTTTTGTTAACGTGGAAAATTAAATCAGCATTGAAACTAAATACTAGCTAAAACTTGGATCTGGAGAAGACGGTATCACAGGGTAGCCAAAAATTGCTTAAGAATTGCTTTATAATAATAATTCTCAAAGAAATTTCAAATGCTCATTATACAACGAGTACCTTGTACTGTACATATTCGATCTATATATCAGACTTCGTACATTACTCGTTACATTTTTAAGTGTGAAATAAGAAAGCTCCCTACTTGCAGCTAAGCATGCAGCTTGATTTAGCCAATATACATGTAGTTTACACGCTTGCATACAATTAGTAGTACACCTTGTATATCAACTCGACTTCACTCGAATTCATCGGCCGAAAAACTATATCGTATACCTTAGTACTATAGCTAGCTGTAGCGAGAAAATTTTTCCAGCAAAGTGAATCTTCTCGTCCTGCAAAGCATGGGCACGCGCTCCCCAGCCTCCTCTGAGCTCAGCGCCGAGTGTGGGGATTCAGTTAACTAGCCATATATGTATGCGAGCAGGCCATGGCAGACTGAAGCCCTTGCACCGATATGACCAGTAATAAGCAAAGCAACTTTTCTACTCTCTCTCAATGCTTGACAGCACTGCTACACAATTTTGCTTGCGACGAAGAAAATTGGTTCACAACAATGTTGAGCAGGGACGAACTTGGCGGCTCGCATGCCCAAATCTCGGCATTATTAGTCTCCATCCACAATCGTTATGGCTTATATGTACACAACTGTACATTCTTGGCACCTCTGCAAAGTCCCACCTAAGTACTTGCAAAGTCTCATCTTATCGCCTCGTAAAACTCCATCTTATCAACTTGTAAAGTCCCATCTTATCGACTTGTAAAGTCCCATCTTATCGACTTGTAAAGTCCCATCTTATCGACTTGTAAGTCCCATGTGTGGACAGCTACCAATAGTACAAAAGCGTCTTTCTCTGCACTTGTTGTTTCGCTTCGGTAAAATCAGTTCAGCGAAACGAGCAAAGAAAGTAAAAGAAATTTAGGATGCTTTCTCTACTCTCAGCAGCTCTCTAAGTCTGCCATACATGCGCTCCAATTGCTTCTGCTCAGTCAGGTGTGTCCTCTAGTAAGAGAAGAAATGGAAAGTGGAAGGGCCTGAGAAGGACAGGCCAGATACTCTCGCACATAACCGGAGTGTGCTATAGATCAGTCTGCCTTGAAAGCAGTGTACAGAAATTGTTATTGAAGCTACAGATCTACGTGAATAAACTGATATAACTTTTCTAAAATAAATAAATGCATTGAATATTTTAGATAGATAGATAGATAGATAGATAGATAGACAGATAGATAGATAG